>CABFVX010009472.1:0-18268 GCA_902151425.1 Timema shepardi
CTTGTTCATCCTCAGTACAAAGGCTAAATCCCTTTCTCGATTCTGCTGGTGTTTTAAGAGTCAGCGGCCGCCTTCAACGATCCAATGTCCTTTGAAGAAAAACATCCTATCCTACTCCCGAAGCGGAGTCGTCTCGCGGAACTTCTAATTGACCAACTACACGTTGATCGATCATCTACATCCAGAACCACACAACTTGCAGTCCTTACTCCAGCGTGAGTTCTGTATAATTGATGCACGCAACACAATCAGATTGTGGCTACGCAAATGTTTAAAATGTTTCAAGTTTCGTCCTACCTTATTGACACCAGCCATGGGAAGTCTCCCGGCTGCTCGTGTTTGTCAAGCCAAACCCTTTCTGAAGACAGGTGTCAACTATGGAGGTCCATTCACAATCACAATGGCTCGAGTACGCAAACCTAGAACCTGTTTGGACAATATTTGTCTATTAGTCTGCTTCTCCACGAAGACGCGTCAGACTTATCAACTGAAGCCTTTCTTGCAGCATTTCGTCGTTTTATCGAACGTCAAGGACATTGTTCAGACACGTTCAGTGACTGTGAAACTAATTTAGTTGGTGCTAATAGACAGATCTTCACTCTTCAAAGGTTTCTCATAGAGTCTGGCAACAATGAAGTTTTTAGTAGGCAGCTCGTTGACCATAACATCACCTGGCACTTTAATCCCCCCGCAACTCCACATTTTGGAGGACTTTGGAAAGCAGGGATACGATCAGTCAAGTCATTGCTCCTCAAAACTATTGGCTCTCAGATCCTAACTTATGAAGAGCTGTACACTGTCTTGACACAAATTGAAGTCACTCTCAATTCACGACCACTTTGTGCTTTATCAACAGATCCCAGCGATTTGTCATCACTAACCCCAAGTCACTTCTTAACCTTGGGACCACCACAGATACTAACAGTCTCACAGATACTAACAGTCTCTCATGTCACCACCACTCCAGTCAATCGTCTGACGAGATGGAGCCTGCTTCAGCAAATCCACCAGTCTTTCTGGAAGCGTTGGCATCAAGACTATCTCCATCAACTCCAGCCCAAAGCCAAGTGGAGTCATCCACAAGACAACCTTCAAGAAGGGGTCCTAGTCCTCATCAAGGAACCAAACCTGCCTCCACTACGTTGGCGACTAGGACGTGTGGCGAAACATTCCCTGTTCCCAATGGCATAGTGCGTGTCATTCAAGTCCGTACTGCACAAGGTGTCATCAGACCAGTGGGGAAATTGTCTCCCCTGCCCTCAAACGAATTAAAATATGAGTATTTCATGGGGGGTGGGATGTTTGGGGCTTGTATATGTGTATATTGTTTTATTTTGAACTATGTTTACTGTGTTGTTTTGGTGCCAAGAACCTTGGTTGGCATCTGTTGTGCTTTCTGTTAATGAGATTGAGCGCGCGCGCATTACTGGTCGTGGGCAGCCAGTTTCGCTTTGGATGTCGTCCTGTGTATATCTTAGAGTGTCGTATACCATAAACATTCTGTGGTTGTGAATACTAAACTATACAGTCCACTTCCTACCAAACAGTATCCCTGCAAATAAAATGTCTTATGGTTGATTTCAACAAAAAAAGTAATCAACACACCACTTATCTTTAAAAACATGGCACTCCGCAACTTTTCTCTTTTTAGCATTACATGATAAATATCTCAAATCAAAACACAGAATCACTGAAACAACACAAATACCAAGCACTAAAGACTCATAATAAAATGTTACCAACCATAAAGTAGATGTTGCCAATGACTAAAGTATAGAGGTAAGCGCTATATTGCCTGAATTGAGAGCTCGCATTTCTTTAGTCGACCAGTAGAGTTTACTAGAGGCATGATTACATCTAAAATCCATCTTTCTTTATGTAGTAAGATGCAGCAATATAATAAAAATGAGTTAATACATTTTATACATACACTATATACTCATTAGGTTGACACACTGTAGATGCCACTCCCCCAATTGTACACCATGGATTCACAACCGTTTGTCCGCCAGTCACCGTGGTTCCTGCTTCCAAAGCAGCATCCTTAAACAAGAAATACCTAAAATAATAATTCAGTTGCATTTTTGAAATTGCAAGCAAATATTTACATTATGTAATTTTTTTTAATGTAAAAAATAAGTGATTTTAAATGGATATTTACATGCTTTCACCTTGGATTTATACTTATCATATTAATGAATTAAGAAATGACAACTGGACAAAGTAATCAAACCTGGGACCCCAGGTAACTAATTGCACTAATAATACTTTTGTATTTCAATAATAATTTTTCTCTTACTTAAGTTTAAACAAGAGTTAAAAACTGGTTGTAACACTAAATAAAAATATTAATAACATACCTTGAAACCTCGCATGAGAAGTGGTACAACAACATCTCTTTCCTTCTCAGTCATTTTAGTTGAAACTGCTAACAGCATGAGCATATTATCACACTCTGTCACACCCATAGCATATAAGTCACTGATAACATTGGCACAAGTAATTTTTCCTAAAACATAAAATCATATTTTTTTAAACCAGATGCCGGAGTGAGACATAATCATGGTATGGTGTTTACTAAACTTGACCAATGAAATTACCGACTTTTTCCCTGATTTCCCCTGATCATTTCCTAAAATTCCTGACTGTATGTCACATCCTTCTGATTCCCCCATCACCACCTTCATTTTTCTATTAATCCTTTTTATGAATAATAATAAGTTTTAAAATTTGAATACACATTTTTTTTAAATTCGTACCAACATTGTTTAATAGGAATTATAAAATATATTACACAGCTACAAACAAAAAAACTACAGTTTGAATAACATTATTATTTACTGTTATAATTATTATTATATTTCATATTTTGAGTAAAAACACATTTTCCCAGATTTTAATTGTAATTTACCAAACCCTGATAATACGAGTGAATGAGATTAAGAAACTAGGGTTAAATCACAACTGGCTGAAATGAAATTTGTTTTAAACTTTACTACAAACCAACTCTGGTGTCGTTTATTTTTTTCCTTCGCTGTTGAAATGTAAGAAACATGTTAAAGATGAAATTTATTTACATAATTGGAGTATACTTAAAAAACTAACATTTATATTAGATATAATTTTATAAATAAACTCACGGCAAAGTGAGGGGCATAAATTAAATTAATTTTAATTGGTAGGCTTAAAAACCATAATAAGAAATAAAGAATGAACTGTAATAAATAATCAAACTTAATTTTTTCAAATTTTCATATGAATTTAGTTATCATTTTGACATTCTCTTTAAGCAGGTTATACTGAAGGGGTAATACACCAATGTGAAAGGGAAAATCAGCATTTAACAAATGATGAATTTATCGACGATAATGGAAATCAAACCCAGGACCCTTAACTTAGTAGGCACACGCGCTACCAACTGAACTAAGGTGTCGGACAGATAGTGTTGAACAGACCAGACTCATTTTAGTGAATAAATTATGTCTTAGTGAGCAATTTTTTTTTTAATCAAGGGTTAAATGACTTTCCTAATGGATTTTAGCCTTTATTAGAATAGTCTCAAAGTTTTGAAGAATTTGCACAAAAATGACTAGAGAAAATTCTTATAAAGATTGTATGACCTGTCCAGAATAAAATAAATACAAAAATAACTTACCCATCATGTAAGGATCTTCCACCAGGGGGTAAAAGAAGTCTGTTGTCTGAACAAGAGATAAGCCACCATGTCGTAAAGGAGTTACAGAAGAGTCCATACCAATACCTACAAAATGAATAAATAATACAAAAACACGCTTCAGTGGCTTAATGGTCTAGGGCAGAGGTGGGCAATATATGTTTTAATGTAGCCAAAGGTGCAGTAACATTCACCCCATCATGTAACAATTGAGAAACTAGGTTAATCAAACAAACTTTTAAAACAGCCAGGGTTGTTGAAAATTGTGTATGTGCATTAGCTAAAGTAGCCCCATGGCTTCTTTGGTGCTGACTGACAGCTCACAGCTGACAGCTGACAGTCAACATTCAGGAATATAACTAAATTTTGACTGTAAGAAGTGACAGCTGATAAACACATGTTTTTTGCAGATCATATGGTTCGGCGTGGGGATACATAATTTGGTCTGGTAATTTTTCAAAGCTGTCAGTCAGCATCAAAGAAGCCATGGGGCTACTGTACTGATGTAACTTAGGAGATTCTGAATTTGAAAAAAGAATCTTTATTTAATATTCTTGAATTTAGTATCATTGGATTCCCTACATTTTGTAATTCTAGTATTTAACCTGGTTTGGTGGCCACATGGTTTTGGGCATCACTCATGTTAGACTAGAGTGCCGATGATAGGGATATTGGGTTTTGAATCTCAGTCTGGGGTGTACGGAGGGTGGTTTTTTCGAAAATGGTTTTCCACTAACCCTTCAAACAAATATGGGTACACTTCCGCTTTATTCAACATTCCTCATCCCTAACTCTTTAGTGTAACTAGTACATATGTATACAACCAGAATAAGTAGTAAGACGCTAAAAAAAAAAATCTCATAATAATGTTATATTCTGGTTAAATAAAAGCTATGGTTCTTGGGTTTCATCCCGAGATGGGTTTGTCAACGTGGACAGTTTTTGTGTCTTTAGCGAGAGGAGAAATTAGCATTAGGTTATAGTCAAATTCGATGTGTTCCAGTATTTGTTACATGGTATAGCTGAACATTATCACATGATTTAAACAACTAAAATTTTTACTTTATGATCATCATAAATTTACAGAAAATATTAATACTAGGTAGTAGAATATTAATTGATTATCAATGTTCTTGTGTGTTGATACAAATTTTTTTTAATGTATGACCAAGAAAATTATGTACTAATACAGCTGGTGCATACTATCCCCAGACTTTCAATAGTTGGTTATCAAGTGGTTTATTTGTAAATATTAATAAGCCTCTCATTCCAAATGTCTGGTTAGTTTGCCTTATGGTGAGAGGACAGAGACAGTATTGCTAATATAAGACACGTTTTCTTTGTTATTTCACTACAATTTACAGAAAATCGATCAATTCCAAGATTTATCAAGCTTGATAATTTAGAATAATTACCTAGCATAGTCTTTAGCATAAGTAGCTCCAAAGTTCATTGTCGCATTTACAAAAGTATACCACCTATATATCTTAAGCTAGTTCTATCCAGTGCACCTCATTACACCCTATCTCTTTATACCATTCTAAAATTATCCTCCTATATGCCTCTATGTCTTCCCATTGGATTTGCCAGTCAAGTTTCTTAAGTTCTAGAATTTCCTATTCACGCTGCATGTCCTGCCCACCATAACCTGGGAGATATGATTAGCCTAACAATGTTTTGTGATTAGTATCGTATGGGGATATCTCATCATTGTTTAACCTCCTCCACTCCCTAGTACCCTCATTCCTTTTGGGACCAAATATCTTCTTAAGCACCTTGTTTTTGAAAACCTTACTTTTTTTCTTCATGTAAGACAAGAGACCACGTTTCACACCCATGGAGAGAACCAGAATTTAGAGTCGTTATACAAAAAAACAAAACTCACTAAAATCTCAAAAGAAACTTAGAAATGTAAATATTGACTTTCTTATGTGTTTTTATTACTATTATTATTAGCACAGCGTCTTACTACCCGTTCAGGTTATATGCACTTACGCTAATGTGTAATGGCAGGGTGATTGTGAGATGAAATGGAGGACCTAGAGTTTAACATGGGATCCGAACCACGGTGGAGGTCTGGCATTCCCCACATTCACAAGTTGTGATTAATACACATCTTGTCAGAGTTGAGGGAAGGGTTTGGTAATCAGATAAATCTGTTCTGGGACCAAGGATTGAACTTCGAACCCCAGTACAGAAGTCTGACACTTTACTACTAGACCACCAGGTCACCCATCTCTTATGTGTTGATTCACATAGTTTGTAATGTGATTTTGACCAATGATCATTTCTGGTGTAAGACATCATTGTTTCTTATAGAAATTAGATTTGATCACTATGGTTTTTTTTAATTGATTTTTAATTTATTTTCAGCAATGCATCTTACTACTTATTCAGGTTATAGGTCTATGTATTAACCCTTTGAGTGCCAACGTAGCTCAGAGCGATGCGCGAAATATTTGCTAAAATTGCCAGCATCGCTCACAGTGAGTGATCCCATGTTTTCAAGCTCTTAGGTCAGTATTAAGTCAACAGATAGGGTAGATTGTATTTCCACTGTATTCTCGTATGTTCAAGCTTTGATTTGTCTTTGCACTTAAGCGTTTCAATATATCGCACATGAAAATTATTTTCTAACTTTTTTAGTTTTATCTTTGGCCTTGTTTGTAAACATGGCTACTAAGACCAGGGTTGCCACTATTTTCTTATTACCAAATTCCCTGTGTTTTCCAGGTTTTCCAGAGAAAATTTTAATTTTTCCAGACACCTAAAAGATATTATAAATATAATTATGGAGGCATTTAATTTTGTTTTAAAGAAAATTTTAAAATGAAGAGTGGTAATTGTCATTGGAAGCATGTTTTATTGTGCAAGAGAAACACATGTTTAAGAATTATTTGGAAAAAGGATGAGAAATTAATGAAAAATTTTCTAGAAGGAAAATTGGTTATTTTCTGTCTACCCTAAATGGAATGAAAAAAAAGGAAATACCAAAAATACAATTTTGAGTTTAAATGTGGTATCTATTTTTTATAAGAATGTATTACTTTGTTTAGAAAACATGTTAACCAATCTTAATTATTGCATATGTACTAAGGAGTAAACTTTATCAAGAGAACAGTTTTATAACATTAGCTAAAAGAATACAAACTTCAGCAGTTCTCAAGATACACAAAAGTTTAACATAGAAATAACAAGTAGTATAATCTTTTTTTTTTTTTTGCCAATCTTGATTATTGTATATATACCAATGATTAAGATTTAACAAGATAACATAATAAACCTAGAATAAACAACCTATTTGTTCAATTTATACCAGCATAATTATATCTTTACTTTGTATTGTTTTAACGACATGAAATTTTTTCAAGTAATAATGCAACAGTAACACACATGTTCCATAGCATTGCCTAAGATAATACAAACTTCAGCAGCTGTCAAGATACACAAACGTTAAACATAGAATAAACACGATATAATATAGTTAGTTTTCTCACTTATATACAGGAACCATTATGTTTTTAAGAACTAATAGTTAAGTAAGAAGACAAGATTATTTTATCAAATTAACAAATATGAACACATTTATAGTTTATTTTATTAAAGTATGCTTAGGAATTCACAAAAAAAATCTTAAAGTTGGAGGTACTATTTATGTATGACTGATTATGTGTGAGTATGTACTATATGTAGTCCATTTCACAGGGGGTGGGTGAGGTAGGGTAGCTATGAGCAGACACAAACACAATCAGACATTTTTACAATAGACTAGCAGGCTGGAGGAAATATTTTCATAAACTTTTCACTTTACAGTATACTCCATTTTTTTCATCCTATCCACGGCAGCAACCAGCTAAATCCACCTTTGCTAAATAGGGAGATGACTGTAGTAAAAATGTTAACACACATAAAGATTTAAACAGACAATAATGGTACCGGTACCTTGGCAATTTCTAAAAAATTATAGATAGCAAAATTGTAAAATATATAGGGTACAGTCTTAAAACATCACGCTACAAAAACAATAATCTGGGATACTTACCTCTTTCAAAAGGAGTAATCTTTTTTAAACAAGACAAATAAGTTTAACACACCAAATTCCAAAGAATAAATTCATTCGACTGGCAGGAGAAACACGTGCCAGCAGCATGGGCTTGATGAAGTTGGGGGATGGGGGTGGAGGAAACGAGACGTTTGTGTTATTGGCGGGGATGAGTGGAGGAAGCCGAAAAGGCGCGGCATTTGCCGAACGAAAACGAGTCTCGGTTGCACTCAGGACTTATCTCAAGCTGATGAGGTGCTGGTAAGCATAGTCATAATATGAGATGTGTTCCAATCAGACTGCTCAATTCTCCAGTTACAAATGTTAGTCTATATTATTCCTACTATTTTAAGCTTGCAAGCACTGTATTGCCCAATTTCACTAACAAATTCCAGTAAATTCTAGCTTTTTGGTGAAATTCCCGGTGATTTCCCGATTTTTTCCAGGCACAAACAAATTCCCTGTCTTTTCCCGGTTTTTCAGGTGCGTGGAAACCCTGTAAGACGAAAGCTGTGATTCAAGACACCGAAATTCTTGCAATATTTATTTATAGCTCTGAAAGCGAGAGTGATCTATTTGTTAGGAATTCTGAAATCAGTGATTATGAATTTGTAAATAATGAAGCTGAACAGGAATTATATTCTACTGAAAGTGAAAGATCGGAACAATTATAAGTGGCAGCTGACATTGATAATTTGGGATGAAATAAATCTTGAAGCTCAGGATAATCCACCCCAACCTCTTCATTATTATGCAGAAGTACCAGGTTTGAGGTCCCACCTCCCCTCCCTCCACACTACTCTTTTGATTCCAAACCAACTATTTATTAGTTTAGACTTTATTTTACTATAACCCTGCTAAGGTTGATGGTCAGTGAAACAGCTGCTAAGTATAACCCATTTTATTGTAAAATCTAAAGTTTTTTTTGTGTAAATATTGTTATTTACTCAGTTTTTTTATGTTCTTTTCTGTAATTTCTTCTATTTCAAGCTATTTAAATTTTCAAAGCTTAAAAACCAATGTTAAATAAACCAGTAATTTTTTTTAATATCTTGACTAGTGATTTTTTATATATATTTAAAAATTTAAAAAGTATAGGTATGTCTAATTATATAATCTGATTGGCAAGCATGTTAGCTAGTTGATGTAAGCATTTGAGTGCAAGAAGCTAACAGACTAATAAGTTATTAAAATTTAAACAAAATCTTGTATTTTTTAGAAAAATAGTTTGGCACTTTTAGCACATTTTTTTTGTAATTTCTCTTGGCACTTAAAGGATTAGTTAGTTCCACTAATGGGTTAGGGATAGGGAAGGCTCAATTTAGAGGAAATGCACCCACATCTGTGTGGAGGGAGAGTGAAAAACCATATAGGAAAAACCACCCTCAGTGCACCCGATCAAGATTGAAGCCCTATCTTCCCACCTTTTAGAGGTACCTGCATTTGTGTGGAAAGTGTAAAACTATTTCAGAAAAACTACCCCCAGTACACCCGACCGGGTGCAAACCCTGAACTCACTGTCATTGGCATTCTGGTCTATTGTGAGTATGATACCTTAGACCAGGGTTGTCCATAGTTTTTTTTATCCCAAGGGCCAAATCAGAATCAGTTTATACCGCAGGCAAAAGATTTAGTAAACCCATCAACTTAATAAAGGTCTAAAATCGATGGCTAGTAAATTTATTTGAGGTATCTACCTGCACTTCCTGAACCAACTGATTATATCAACACATAAGAATTTCTATGAGCGAGAGTGAAAGGGATTTTCCCATACCTCTTAGGGTCCGTTTTACATGCCACAATCGACATGGGACCGACGGATTTACTTCAACCTATGAAAGAAGTAGTTGTACAGATATTTATTGTCCAAGAAAAATCCGCCAACCTTGGCTTGGTTTGAACCCAAGCATGAACACAAATTGTATTTTTTGTTGGTATAATATTACAAATGTTACTTCACCCCCCTTCCACAAAAAAAAGTTTAAAATTAACCTCCCAAAAATGTATGATGAAATATGCAAGCACGCACACAATTCAAAAAACAACCTATCACTATAAAAATGTTTATACATATTTTTAATAAACAAATAAATATCTTATTAAATAAAATTCATTCATGAAATTTTTAAANAACCAAAAAAAAAAGTTTAGACTTAACCTCCCAAAAATGTATGATGAAATATGCACGCACACTTTCACTAAACCTAGCATTGTACTTACACAGATTTTCATTAAATAAATAAATGCATAGTAAAATGTAATCACAACTTTTAAAATAAATAATTTAATTTTAATTCTTTTCACATCTGGCCACATTTGACCCACAGGCTACCAGATGAAATACACTGCCTTAGACCATTCAACCATTGATGTGGATTCCTAATAGTTACCCTAAGTATTTTAAATATTTATCAGAGCTTTTATATTTGTGATGTAATTTTGCACTCAGGCGTGGTGGGATTAGTAGGCCACAGATTTATGATTTGATTTTCTAGAATTCCTGTATTTTGTTAAATAATCAAGTTCCATTTGTGGATTTTCAAAATGACTTCAAACAAGATATATATTATTGTAGCCACCTCGTTTGAAAGCGTCAACAAAATAAAGTGAAATCAGGTCGTTGTAGAGAATTTTTGCAGGTTTCTACAGAATTAAGTTTAAAGCATGTAAAGGCCCAGACACAGACTCCGTATCTGTAGGTCTGTGGTCCGTACTCCGTGCTCTTGGTCCATAAGAAATTCTACTTGCGATTACAGTCTCAATATCCGTAATCACGTGACCATTTCAACCAATGAGATAGTAAAGAGACTTCATCCAATCAAAAAATTCTAAAGAAAAGTCTACCGCACGGAGCGTGCATCAAGCGGTCAGCTGATCAAAGAAACCAAAAACAACTTTGTTGAGAAAACTTCCATTGTTTATATTAAAATATAGGTTAAGAACAATCACAAGAAATATATTTATAACTTTATTTTAACTATCAAACTTAAAATAATAAGTGATTTGCAATAGCCCGAAGATGCTAAACAGATGTAGGCCTACTAATATTTTGGATGAAAAATCACTAGTATCCATAATTTATCAGTTACAAAAAATTAAATGGAGTACAACCCAAATAATAGGGGTGTTGAACCTACCAAAGCAAAGCCACTATTTCCGAAAGCTTGGTATTTCTCAGAAAACACTTTCCTAGAAGCCAGTTAAAACACATGATCTAGAGGTATGCTACTGTGACTTAAACGTTACTTTTATCTTATTTTTGCTCTTTTCTTTCCAAATCAATGCATAATCTTTTTTCACTTAGTTAAATATATTATAAAATTGGATTATTTTATATGAAAAAAAAATCTTAATGATCGATCGTGTGAATTGGACCTTCCCATTCTAATGCAGAGATGACAATGCCTATTGAAGTAAACAAAAAAAAAACTTGTCTCAAAGATCGAATGTTTACTAATAAGATTTAAAAATTATACCAAAACCAAATGTGATAGAGGCCTTAATATAATATTGCTAATGAAACATTTAAGACGGTTGATAGTTTCAAATCAAATCTAAATTTAGTGAAGCGCCAATGGAGGTGTGCTCTTACCAATTCGGGGGATTGCCATGTGCATGAAGTGGGAATGTTCGTCTTGGCCATTATTTTCGTCTTGCTGAAGTCCCTCCAAGAGTTTCGTTAGAACCTCTTGAGGGACTTTACACCCTCATCCTTTTAAATCGGCAAAACGTGTTAAACGAAAAGTTGAATCCAACCCATGTGCCACGGGATCAAACGGCCTTCGAAGTGCTAAGGCATTGGGATTCGTTCCCAATTCCAACTCCGGGACAGATAACACGTCTTGAGGAATAGTAGTTGTTTGTAACTCAGCCATTATTGGTTAAATTGAGACAGAGTAAAAATATTAAATACTAAAAAGTGAAAATTTAGGCTATTGCAGGTAAAGTAGACTCTCAAAATGGCTTTCAACTTCAAAGTTCACTTAACAGTAAGCGCAAGCGAATACCTAAAGAAAGTTGCTTGACTTGCTCGTTGTTTGATTGCCTTGCTTACTACAAAATAGTTAGGAGATGAGATTGAACCAGGGTCTTAGCCATTATTTATATATTACCTCTTTAGCCAACCTATTCATTATAAGACGTTGAATGAGAAATTGCTCTCTCTAATAAAACACGTTTTATTCTATGTTTAAATAAGGGATTAAAAGATTGGATTGATATCAAATAAAACAGTTTGAATTAGGATAATTTATTGGTTCAAAGCATAATTTTATATATACGTATATAAACTTTGATTGGGTAAAGGTATATTAAAGTTTTCTAACAGATAAATAAGCTTTCAAAACTGTCAAAGGTGAAGTTTTATTTAAAACAAACTCTATAGGTAGATTTATTTGTCAGTGTAGATGTTTGTCGATATATAAATATAGTATACAGTATTACTATTGCATCATGTAGAGGTTTCTGTGCCACGTTAATATTTATATCAAACTTGTGCATTATGGCTAGTTTAAAAATCATGTGTTTTTGAATAATCAGTATTCATTGTTTACATTGGGCTTCAAACGTGTTTAGGCACTTGTAAAAAATTATTATTGAACGTTGGTATGGTACCATATACAAAATATTGTGCGCTATTGAGACAACTAACTTATACTTTAACGAATATCCATAAAAGCTCAATATGACTAGGCTTGTAACCCCCTATTTATGTATTCTTATACCCATAAATAACAGACGGGTAGATTACAAGAGAGTTTTATTTTTATTCAACAAAATGACAAAAAGCTCTATGAGAGAGTGAGGCATGCCCAGCGTTAGGGGCTGTATTCATACTCAATTGCCGTAAAGTAATAGTGACACAACAAAAATGTGGAACGCCTCCCCGAGTTCATAAATGGCCAAACAAACAATTTAAACCATTACGGTTAAATTGACCTTCGCACAAATCTGGTAGAGATACAATCATAATGAAGGATGGCGATAGTAAACCCTAGACTCTGGTATTATCAAAAGGATATTAGCTAGTAACCATCGGCAACTCTCAATTTATCAGAGTAATAGACAAAATGTTCTAGATAAAAGAATATCTTAACAGCCATAAATGGGCGTAATAGAAATATACAACAAAAATAGAAACATTCGTTATAGTTAGGAAAACTAACGTTAAACATTTCAACTAGACTTAAAAGAATAGGCACGTCGACTCGCGGCCCCTGATTTAACACACAAAGAATAACTCTTCGAAGTTTAACAATAACAAATAAACATCCCATTAATAACACGTGGCATAATATTAAAACATAGGATTTGGAAAATTACAATATAATACAGCGCAATGCAAAACAGGATCAAAAATGGTGGTGCTCTAAAACGTAAACCCATCCGTGAAGCGGATAAAAGAGTTTACCTGCAACAGTATTACGTTTAGCCTTATTCTTTAAGCGAAATTCAGGAGACCCAGTATAAATAAATAAAGATTCAATTTATAATATAACATCCCAAACGGTAATTTTGAACGATTAATGCCCAACTGAATTTAGAAATAAACAAATCCAAATCCATCCAAGACCAAAGTGCCTCACCTAGCGATCGTAGTGTAATGGTGTACTGTCACTACAGAGTCCAGCCATTATATACACACACTTGGGGCCATGTGTTCTCAAGGTGCGGGAAGCAAGTATGGGTAGAGGGGTAAGGGGGGTAGCACTGTTCTGGAACATGCTCACACAGTCTAGGCATAATTCAAACGTGCGCCGAAAAATAGTTCCGTTATCTTCCAATCACAGCTGTTGGCGCGCACAAAACCTCCGCATACCGACTGTCTATTATTTTCTTGAGTGAGGCACAATTAGAGGTGAGCAGCGAACTATGATCCCTCAGTTTAGTATGAAATGAGTCGTGCCGCGATGTTGTTTTGGCGTGGATAATTGTTGTGAAGAGTCAACTGGGGTAGGAGCGGTAAGCCAAACTATCCTCTTCTTTACGTGTTTTAACAAGGTTACAGGCTTACGTACCGTATTTCCTGAAATTGAGCTTTGCACATGTTTAAACTGAAATACGCATTCAAAGTGCATAGGATATAAAGGAAATATTATTATGGTTGTATCCGGATGTTTATTAGGCACCATGTTTAAGCTTTGATGGCGTTATTAAAACGAATTTAATTTTTTTTTTTAACTAAGAAGAACTTGTAAAGTTGTGATCATTAATAAACATAAAGACACATCAGATACAGACAGAATAAAATTAAGATGTATAATTTTCAAAAAGTAAATCATTTAAGAGTGGATTAGCTTTACTTAAAATGGGTCATTTACGTGATTGAATTTTGAGATAGAAACTCAATTTGTACAAACTCAAGTCGTAACTCAGACATATGGAGATTTAACACTTTACCATGTTATATTGGACCCATACTAGACCATAATTTACAAATTGGCAATAGTAATTTTTTTGATTGACTAGTAATAGCTATTTATATAGGTAAAGTACGAGTAAATCTCTCAGTACATACATACATATATAATCAGTAATCACGATACTCCCTTGCGGGGTAGGCAATAAACTGTGAATATATCTAAAAAAAAACTTCGTACTTAATCCATCCACACTAACTTTCTCCACACTTCCCTATCCTTGCATAATCCCTTCGCTCAATCATCCATACACCGAGTCATATAAGCTATGATCTTTTATTCTTTAAGCTCTTACTTTTTCTCTTTCCACACATTCATCTACAACATTTAGCCATGTCTTATATGGCCTACTCCTTCCTTTTAATACACATACTTTACCTTCATATACTTACTTCGTCACGCGATCCATATTCATACTCGCAACATGTACAAATCAAAGTAATACACTTCTTTCACATTGACCTAATGGATTCCTTTTCAAACCACACTCCTTCGGCACCTATTCATTACTGACTTTGTCCATACGAGATTTTACAAATATATTTCTTAGATATCACATTCCAACCGCATTCACCTTGCTCTTGTATTTCTCCTGATAAACCTATGCTTCACATTCATAAAAAAAATGTTGGTTTTAACATAATTTTATATACTGCCATCTTTGCCTCTTTCGATACTACTTCATTCTTTGCGGTAGTTCACATAAATCCAACTACTCTCCGAGATGAATTCACCCGTCTGTCGATTTCACCATCTATCCTTCTATTATTACAGAACATTCTGGCCAGATACACAAAATAATTCACTTGTTCTAACAGTTTTCCATGTATACAAAGTTGACAATCATTTCCTGATCCGTTCTTATCAAAAACCATCACCTTAGTTTTGGAGATATTTATACGAAGTTCCATTCTGTATTTCACACTAACCGAATCCTCGCAAGTATCCCTCATATACTTGTCCATAAAAACATTAAGCAAAGATGGAAACATAACACAACCTTGTCTAACATCCTGTTTAGTGTCAAATCATTCGCTCAAAGCTCCAGCCACCCTAAGGCACGCTTTACTTCCATCATACACCACCATAATTGCATTTACTAACCATGCATCCATACTATGCTCTCTAAGAAGATTCCATAACATACTCCTATTCACCCGATCGTACGCTTTCTCCAGATCAACGAGGGCATAATAAACTTTCTTCCTTACTGCCATACATGTCTCAATCACTTGTTTCAATGCAAATATCTGGTCCTTGTAACCTCTACCTGGCATGAAACCACATTGCTCACACCAAACCTTGCCCACCGTTTTTTACGCATCTTCTCAATTTAAACTCTTCTAAAAACTTTGCTTGGAATACTTAACAAACTAATTTCCTTATAATACTTACATTTACTACCACCGCCTTTACCTTCATACAAAGGAACAATGAAAGCATACTTATAGTCATTAGGAACGTTCGAAATCTCACCATGCACATTGAACAACTCACACAATCTGGCAAGTAATACCACACCCCTGCACTTTCACTTGTGATCCCATTTACGCCCGCAGATTTGCCATTCTTTAACATTTTCATGGCTTTAAACACCTCAGACTCGTTAATTATTTCACTTCTTGTAGAATTTTTCCCTATTTTCTGTTACTTTCCTGGCATTTTAGCCATACAGTTGCTCAAAATACTCTCGCCATCGCGATCGATCATCCCAGATCATCTCACCATACGTTCATTCTGAATGCCATAGGTATTTCCTTGCACTCCTTGTTTCGTTCTCTATACGCACTTTCAGAACAGCTTCTTATTTCCTTTAAAATCATTCGGCATTCTTTCTCCTTCTTTTAATCTAATTTTCTCTTAACTCTCCTTTACTATTCTCTTTGCATTCATCCTTTTCTCTTAGTCTATGTCCCACAACCTCTTATGTTCTGCTTCACTCTTCACAGCAATCATTCGTTTGTATGCTTCTTTCTTTTATCTCACAGCTGCTTTCACCTGTTAATTTCATCATGCATCTCTTTTTATGTTTACCACCACACACACACACGCGCAAAACTTTCACGCACTCAAATACAGACTCTTTTATTCTGTTCCAAACACTTTCAATATCATTAGTATTTATTTTGACATTCCATTCATGCTCATGTAAAGTTAATTTTTTTCCCAGCAACCTTTCATATTGAGTTCTCACACTTTTATCCTGCAACTTCCCCACTTTCACTCTTAATTAAAACTCTTGCACTAATTCCTCACTAAATTCCTACCTAATTCAACCACTGAGATCAATAGGAAGTGATATGTTCCACATTCAGCTCCACGCACAGCCCTAGTAGTCTTTACTAAACCTCTCAGTCTCTCATCATGAAGCGTTGTGATGGCTTCAACATGGTTTCTCCTGTGGTCTGCCTTTCCCGCCATCCCGCCGGGTCATCACACCACCGACGGGCGGCTATGTAACCCTAATGGTGCGTTTACAAGAGGTCAGTTGACAGGCAGGTTTGACTAGCGTCAGTTAATTGACGCCAGTAACTGGCTTCGTGTGGACAGCACTGGCTTTATTTTTCGGGCAAGTTACGATTGGACGGGCTAGGCAGGTCGACTTACCCGAGGAATAGGTTTTGAGTGAG
This sequence comes from Timema shepardi, assembly GCA_902151425.1. Taxonomy (NCBI): domain Eukaryota; kingdom Metazoa; phylum Arthropoda; class Insecta; order Phasmatodea; family Timematidae; genus Timema; species Timema shepardi. Next base: position 16,765 of record CABFVX010009472.1, read on the forward strand.
TTGTCGAATCAGTGGCTTTCCCCACCACTATATTTCTTGACTGGCACCTCAACCGGTGACGTGTGGATGGTCTCAGGTTCGACTGTCCCATAACAAGCAAGTTGTAATCAGTGTTTTATAGCGGGTTAATTTTGCAGTGTGAATTTTATTTATCCTCCTGAGTTTTTTAAACTATTTTTATGGCACGTAAAGAATGGACTGAGGAAATGACTCTAACATTCATTGAACTTTACAAAGATAGAAATGTTTTGTGGATCCAGTTCCATAATTTTTATAAGAACAAAAACGCACGTGACTCCTCATAACGGGAAATTGTGTCCGAAATACAAATTGAAGGTTTTAATGTAGCCAATATCAAAACAAAAATAAAAACATTGCGGGCTACATATAATGGGGAGCTAGTGAAAATAAAGAGAACTGAAAGATCAGGGTGTGGTACAGATGATGTTTATGTGCCTGTTTTGAAATGGTTCAACGTGATGAAGGAGAAAATGGACACGGGGACTTGGAAAAGAAACACATTTAACAATCTGGTAAGTTCATTTATTTATAAAATAATTGTTGTCATAAAAATTGACATACATTTTTTTTAAAGATGCCCTACTTAAGAATTGACAAAAACTTCACTAATGTACCATTTTATTTTGCCATGGAACGGCACAATCATTTCAAAAATAATCTTTGTACGTTCCTCTCTTTTCCTGAGCTCTGATCTTTTTTGGTGGGCTCCAACTCATCTCACCCTTTCAAATCTTTCGGTTCCTTCTCTTCATGCCCCTGGAATAATTTCCCCCTTGTCCCAGTCTTCACTATCAACTGCACCATGTGGAAAGTAAGTTTGTGTAGATTGCTGCCTCAAAACGTTATGAAGTGCACAACACGCAAAAACAATCTTGTCTACGGTGTTAGGATGTAGGGAAATGGGTTTCTCAAAGATTCGAAATCTGCTGACAAGAATACCAAAGGCATTTTCCACTACTCTTCTTGCTCTTGAGATTCGATAGTTGTAAATCTTTCTTCTAACGAAAGAGACACACCACTGTAGGGTTTTATCAAGTACGCCCTTAATGGAAAAGCGTCATCCCCAATGATAACACCTCCTTCTGGTAGCAGCCCATTTTCAAGTTCCTGTAATAGGGGACTTTTTTGAAAAATCCTTCCATCAGTTACAGAATCATTACTCCCAACATCCATGAATTTAAAGCAGTAGTTATGATCCACCAAAGCAAAGAGAACAATGCTGTTGGTCTTCTTGTAGTTAAAAAATGTTGTTCCACAACTATCAGGAGCCCTGATCGCCACATGCTTTCCAGCAATAGAACTATAAAAGCCAGGAAAGTTCCATCTTTCATTGAATCCTTTTTCAACTTTCTTCCACGCCTCATGGGACGCTGGGGTCTGGAAATAAAATAATACAAAATGTAACGTTGCTTGAAATCAACGTTACAAGCAAGAAGAAAATATGAGTAAAATAACACTAATTCTACAACCACGAAGAGTGAAC
>CABFVX010009473.1:0-18268 GCA_902151425.1 Timema shepardi
ATGAAAGGATCACAGATATATAGTCACTCACATTAGTTACTTGGGATGGAAGGATCACAGATATATAATCACCCACATTAGTTACTGGGGATGGAAGGATCACAGAAATATAGTCACCCACATTAGTTACTGGGAATAAAAGGATCACAGATATATAATCACCCACATTAGTTACTGGGACTAAAAGGATCACAGATATATAGTCACTCACATTAGTTACTTGGGATTGAATGATCACAGATATATAATCACCCACATTAGTTATTGGGGATGGAAGGATCACAGATATATAGTCACCAAATTAGTTACTGGGGATGTAAGGTTCACAGAGATATATTCCAAAGTGAATAAATTTCCAACGCTCCCGGATGAGGCAATAGCTCGACGTCCCTGTCAACAGAAATCAAGTGTAATGCCTCAGTCCACCAAAACCACCGGCGTGGATCTCTTTATATTAAACTAGAGGTTAGGACTATCCTTGAGAGGAGAAATTTTGGTTTTCACGTGAAGTTTTTTCGCTGTTGTTTTTATTTAGATTTTCCAAAACAGTAGATAACGTAATTTTCCAGGTTATTGGGATTTATTTTTTTAACAAGTTTAGAACTTTTCTTATAAATATGGCATGTTCCATAAATTTAAATCCTATTTATAGCTCTTGCCATGGAATTGTGGTGTGCTAAACATCCCTGAGGCCAACCCTCGCACATCGCTTAAATTTAGAGAATTTTGGGAGTAATTATTACAACACTTAAGGTGTGGCAGAAGGGGGCGTAAGTATTTTTACAGTTTTTTTTATAGAATTGCAATCTTTTGGACGAAATAAATCAAATATAGCAACATAGAGTTTAGTTTTCTGCACATGCTAATATCAACAGATCTTGAATATCTGTCAACCTGTAAAATTACTCATGCTCCCTTCTGCCGCAGCTTAACGTAATAGTGTAGGCGACATGAGAAAAGATAAGTGTTGTTGCAGCTTTTATAGCAAAACATGTTTTATTTTGTACTAAATAAATATACTATTTTTGTCAGTTGGAACTTATAGTTTCATTTTCTTCACGTGGTGATATCAACAATTGTTAATATCTTTCATGATCATAGCGGCATTAGATGAAACACTTTTTAAATGAAAATAAACATTTGTCACTAAATTACAGGACACCCTTGACAGATATTAAGAAACTGTTGATACCACCATGTAAAAAAAAATTCAACTCAATCTTTCTACTGAAGAAATTATTTATTTATTTCGAGCACCCTCAAATTAAGTAATCATGTAACGGTACTAGTTTAGTACGCAGCGATAAAGCAACCCCACCTTAATTCATGCTAACCTGCAAGCATAAATGCTCTTTCGATTCATACTACCCCCTCCGAAGAACGTCGACCTTAACTTATACTTCCTAGAACAGAACTCTTCTCTATTCTAGTTTCATGTAGTTCCAAGCTAGACACAAACATTTTAAATCACTATCAACTCTCTTCAATATAAACTGTTCAAGTACTTACTCTCTGAATCTTTTGGCTAGCACAGCCTTCAAGCCTGGCCTAACTCCAAAACATCCTAAATCGACGAGTGGGGCAAAACTGCCATGGCGTCTCAACAGCTGATGTCCCGGTCAGCCTGGTCTCGACTATCTGATGGGTCATTACCGAGACAGCTTTCAAGAACTGGGCGCGGACTTACCTGCCCTCTGACGGAGAGTGGAGCCAACCGCCAAATTATCACCTGCCCACCTGTGTCATCAGCGCCTCCAGTTAAAAATATCACTAACAACAAACCTGGGGTGATCTTGTTGGAGACGCGATGACCAATAAGAGAGTGGGAAGGGAAATGGCCTACGTGATCTATTGAGTGTAGCTGTCCAGCATCGTGAAGTCACCAGCTAGCTTCTACGCCTCCCAATATTGTTTCGCTTGGCAACAATACGCTATAAGAATGGTGGCACACAAGACAAGATCGACTATTAGTTTCTACACCACCGAGGAAGATGGACTATTAGATGCAACACCACCGAGGAGGGTGGACTAGTAGATTCAACACCACCGAGGAGGGTGGACTAGTAGATTCAACACCACCGAGGATGAACAAATATTATTCGTTTCGATGACATCGAGGATAAAGGACTATTTGTTTCGGCTCCATCAAGGATGGACCTTTGATACGCGTGTGGACTGTTAATATCCTATATCGTCTGGGGACAATCTTTCCTGCAAATGGACTTTCAGGAAAGTTGTAAAACTATGTAAATCTTCGTTATTATTATTATTATTATTATTATTATTATTATAACTTAGGTCATTTAAATTAGGACTCTAAATGTTTCACGTCAGGAATTATTTTGTAAATTTTTATTTAAATATGAGTATTACTGTAGAAATCTTTTTCTTTCAAAGTCTATTAATTTTGTGTCGCCCGGTCCTCAGGCACTCGCTTCTTGTTTAACTTGTAAATATTTAATTATTGCTGTTTGTGCACAAGTTAGTTGACGTGCATTTACATTAAATTTAAAATCGTTTAAAGTATTCCTTTTGGGTCCTAAGATATTTGTGTAACGTAAATTTTGCTGTTTTCCTTAAATTTAACTTTAAATTTAGCAGTCTTTTATTATGAATATTAATTTTGTAACCATTGTTGGTTGTGGTTTCTAGTAGTCCCGTGAGAGATTCGACTTGCGGTCTGAAGTCGAACTCTTGCGTTTGTTTAAATGTTTTATTTGTTGTAACATAACCGTTTCAGAATGTCCCCCTTTTTTTTTTTTGAAGCACAGACACTTTCTTAAAGATTGAAGCTCATAAAGCAATTCATTGTTCATAATTTTGGGTAATTATATTTGTTTTCCGTAACTATTTAAAGTAAACATGATCTATTCGACTCTGCCTGTTATACTATTGTTTCTCTCTGAAACTTTCTACTGTACAGTGTTTTCCAACTACAGATACAAGATGACCCTTAAGGCCACTTGAATTAATGTTATCATGTTTTTCAATAAACTATTATTATCACTTTTAAACTTTGCTATTACTGCTTTCTATTATTATGTATGTTAGCTTACTCCCTCCCTTCCTTGTGGCATTTTTTTAGTGGCCTATTACTATAAGATAACAGAGATGGTGTAACAATCAGTCTGCGAAATTTCACCTTCTTTACCTCATCAGGAAGTTTGAAAAAAATTGGACAAACAGACACACCACGTGGTTTCTATTATATAGATCTTTTGCTTCAGTAGAGTGGAAGGTTTATTTACCAAAGAGTATCACGGAACACCTTCTGGAGCAACGTCAATCTGTCGGTGTACATTAGTATCGACCCGATGGATCCCTTGAATTAGTGATGTGAGCGCGTGGTATATTGATGCGGATAACACGCTAGCGTATAGGATTGAATCGTCAGCTAGAATATTTCCCTTTCCAATCTCAGCAGGTTCCAGTTAGATAACTTTGTAGCCTGACACTTTGACTCAATCGTCACTCGGTTTCTATCTACGGCGATCACTTGAATGGTTTCAATGTAGTTTCACACCTTCCTCTTCAAAGTAGGGCGGAAGATTACGACGGCTTAAGTTCATAATTTGCTGTTTTTATAGTGAAAAACTCTATTTTTTCTAAAATAAATAAAATGTTGCACCAGGAGAAACATTTAGTTTAATTTTCCAAATAAACATTTTAGTTGAAGATAAAAAAAAGGTCCATGACAGGAGGCCGCTAATACATGGAAACTCCACAAGTTTCCTTTGGCAAAGATTAATTTTTAAGGACCCTGTTTGGCAATTAAATCAAGCTTCGCTCTGATAAATTATTCTCAGATCATTTTCCTCAACGTTCCTATAATATTGTACAATCAACAGGAACGAAGGGGTGTGTTATGATCTATGGTATTTTAATCGAGCTTTGGGGAGCTTGTTTTGCATTCAGATTGAGATTTTCTCAGGTAAGTTATTCTCCCACTCAGATGCATATCACTTCTTATCTTTATTTTATCGAAGGACAATCTATTCCTAACTCAGGATATTATTTTGACAGTTTTTCGAACTTTTTGTCTTTCGTTTTATCTCTCACCTTTCTCTCATTAACTTCTTCAACAGTGACTACAGGCAATACGAATGAAAGGGGTGACACCCCGAATTCTTCAAATATTTTTGTCATAATAGGGCAATCTGTTCGTAATTAAAGGATATTGTTTTGGCAGTTCTGTTTGCACTGTGATGTTATCCCTTTGTTTAAATGTATGTAGAGTACGTAAACCCACCATAGAATGCAAATCGAAATGAACTGTCCCAAATAGCTTTGTATTCACGTCATGTATTATCAAAATACAAAGCCTTTTAAATTTATTACTAGCTTACTAGTCATTTAATTATATAAAAAATTTAGAAAATAATTCTGTGCTATATTATTTTATTTAAATTATAGGCTTTAGAGGATTTTACACCAAACAATTATCTACATTTTATTTATGACCAATCATTTAAAGAATAAGTTTATTTTTAAACTTTATTTTATTTATATCTTAGTTTACAGGAACTTTGTCAATTTGAAAATTATTCCCATAAAATTCTGAGTCAATTGAGCGATAGTTTTTGGGTCAAAACTTTTTTCCATCAAATTAGTTTTTAATTTTTTGCCAAATAGATTTTAAAATATTTATTTTCTCATCAAGCTAGAAATAGTCTCTAAAAATAGTTTATCAACAAACTTGTATACATATGGCTTTTATGTGTAAAATATTGTATACATAAATCTTAGTTCTATACAAAAATAAATGGTATGGAACTCCACACGGACTTTCTCACTTCATTGTTTAGAAAAGGAAATATTTATATTTGTTTATATTTTGCTAACCAGTTGACTGTCTATCACTCTGTCCACCCATGCATGAGATTGTCGACATGTTGATTCAAGTCATGTCAGTCATTTGACCCACCTAGCCTTCCAAATATATGTTACATTTTGTCTACTAGTTGTCTGTCAATCACTTTGTCCTCCTATATATGAGAGAGTTGACCAGTTGGTCCAAGGTGTGTAAGTAATTTTACCGACCCTATCTTTGACACATTTTTCTTTTTGTTGACTTGTAGTGCTATTAATAAATACAAAGTAAATTGGACTCGGTGAAAACTTTATATAAAATTTTATTTCTCTATGATTAAAGAAAAGCTCACTTATTTCCTGTATCTGATTTGGATTTTAACCGTTATCTATAACTTCATTGTATAGTAGAAAATGTATATCCTAAGATTCCATAATTATCACCTTTTCCTTAAAAGTAAGTCATACTCAAAAGCAAATATATAAAACAGAAACTTTAATTTTATTAATCCCTTAAACAGGTAAACAAAGACTAGTTCAGCTATTAAAATTTATAAGTTATGTTTCCTATCAACATAAAGATACCCGCCTTAGTGGCGTAGTTGGCTAACGCGCTAGTCGTGTTGAGCTCAACTGCTGAGGACGGGGAGATCGAGGTTCGAATCTCGGTCGGGTGAACTGTTGGGTATTTCCTAAATGGTTTTCCACTCTCCCTCCACGCAAATACGGGTTCACTTCCTCTAATTCAACATTTCCAATTCCTAATCCATTAGCGTAATTAGTACTTAAAGCGTATAACCGCAACGGGTAGTAAGACGTGGTGCTAAATCATAATAAATAATAATAATAACATGAAGATCATGGTGGCCTGGGGGTCTAGGGGTAAGATGTTAGACTTCTGTGTTGGGGGTCCGGGGCTCAATCCTCGGTACCGTCACAGATTTATCTGATTGCCAAACCCTTCCTTCACCTCTGACAAGACGTTTATTAATTACAACTTGTGAATGTGTGGAATGCCAGGCCTCCACCGTGGTTCGTATCCCACGCTAAACTGTAGGTCCTCTATTTCATCTCACAATCCCCCTACTATTACACATTAGCGTAAGTTCGTATAACGTGAACGGGTAGTAAGACGCAGTGCTAATTTAAAAAATAGCATAATGATCAAAGAATCAAACAGTTGATGGAAGGAAATTGGCTGGTTAGCTCTATCAGATATAGGATTGGCAATCAGGTATAATTATTAATGGTGCAACTGAAAACGAGGTTGAGACCCTGATTGAAGATCAACTTACTTTCAATTCTGTGTTCATACACGTGTACCTTAATGCATCTATTGAAGCAATATTGTATTTATTTTGGCCAGAAATACTTAAATGTTATAAAAACTTAAAAAATCAAGACCTTACTCGCAATCGTTTACATACCACATTAATTATTTACTTTTAGGGTAGCTTAGAGGAGTCGCACCAGAATTAGTGTCAAGAGTGTTTGGGAAATACTCTAGTCTCTAGGTTATATCGCACGTGTAAAACTACTCCCAGTACACCCAGCTGTCATCGTTAATACAGTATATTGCAAGCTTGACGCTTAGATCGTGTGATCACCGGCGCGGATCACTCGCTTTATAAGTGGTAAATAATGGTATGGGAGTTGATAGATACAGTTGTGTTATAAGCGCTTCCAGCTAATATGAGTAATATTAAATATACAGTCCGAAAAATAATCGAAATCTCTGCTAATTTCTTTGCGGTTTTGGTAGATCTGATCATGTTTTAATTTTTTGAAGAAAATTCCGTGTTATGTAAATTGCACCCCTCCCTAATCCATTCTTTGATAAAGAATAATGATTAAAATAAATTATAACAAATTAAATATACTAATTAAAGCAATTTTATAAAATTTTAAACATTTGTTTCAAATAACTACAGCTTTCAGATCGAGTAATAAAGGTCAAACTTACAAGATATACTAATTTAAATTATGTAGTGCAGAAATTATGATTGTCATACTTATATAATTATTTGATTCTTTGTCATGATTTGTTTGTATAAACTTCCATTTGCCGAATAAATTATGTGTCTAACCGAACATACATATTTCATTTTAACATTTAAAAACTCTACACCATGTCACTATTTATTTTGGAATAATTTTTACCTATGGTGGTCGAGTTTATACCTACGAAACTATGTTAAAATAAAATTTGAAATGTTTTTAAAAATCATTCTACTACATGACAGAATTTACACCACCTTTGCTTTTAAGGGGACGAAACTTACACAAGAGATTGAGGTCATAAAATTCTAGGGATGGAATTTACGTCAACTGGTTTTAAGAACCTCAGTTAAAATAAGTGCTCGATAAAGCATGAGCTTCCGTGCCGCGAATAAACGGAGATATCTTGTAAATATATTTGAAATTAATTTGACTGAGAACCGTCTCTGGATTTGACATATCATAATATCCTAACCATCTTTTTAAACTAGCAAACCTGTGCAGTGATCAATTTTATTTTTAAAATAATTGTTCTCCGCGTCTTACTCTACGTCTAGATTAACCACATATAACGAGAAAGGAAAGATTAAGATAAAATTTAGTGAAAGTGGAACAAAATTTTCACGAAGTGACTATTTAAGTTTGTCATCAATTTCTGGTGTAAATTAGTGTTGTTTTTAAATAAAGTAAATGTTTTCATTATTTATAATTTAATTGAATCAAATCATTAAATTGATTGGCGACGTAATATTTTAGAAATTATATAACTTACAATAGGCTGTTAAACATATCTTGACTTTAAATATTTCTTATAATAATGACAATAAATAAGATTAATTACGATAAAGTGAAAATATGACCTTTGTCACTAAAGTCCAAAGGCACTAGGAAAAATATTATCTGTCCTTTATAAAAGGTACTAAAACTTCTTTCATACCGGTGTTGTAAAGTCATATGATTTCCAGCTCTCTATTTTGATACCGAGATATAATACCCGTTCGGTTTGTGATCTTACATTAGTTTTTTTTATCACCTCATCTTACCATCTGTTCAGGCTATACGCATAAATAATGTTCACGCTAATGGGTCAGGGATGAGAAAGTAAACATTTTTAGAGATAGTCTACCCGAATTTTCTCGGAAGGAGATGGGTAAACCACTTAGGAAATACCACCTTCAGCAGGCCGAAATTGGATTTAAATCCCGATACCTCTCTCATAATCAGGCTTACATTAGTTGCGCTAGTTTAGTGGTGAGGTTAAAGGTAGAACCTTAGATAAAATGTATCCACATTTGCGTGCAAAGAGAAAGGAAAACATGTTAAAAGAAACCACTCAGTACACATGGACATGAAAATTGGAGGACTACATGGTCTAAGGCACTACTCTCGCTATATACTTGATTGCCAATGATGGGGAGATTGTGGTTCGATCCTGGTAAGGTGTACTGAGGGTAATTTTTCCTTAAATGGTTTTCTACTCTCTTCACGCAAATTCAGGTACACTTCCTCTAAATTCAATCTTACTCATCCTTATCCCATTAGCGTATTTATTACACAAGTGTATAACACGAATGGGTAGTAAGACTCAGTGCTAAATAAAACTAGGTAAGGCTTGGGTTGGGGTAGCCTATTTTGTATGTTTAGGGTACATAAAGTCAACAGTGAAAATGGGGGGAGTCTTATAAGTTCGCAAATATATGTTAGATACTTTCAAATAATATTTTATTGTGACCAAAATGACCTTAATTGGCTATAATTGGTAATGTTATAATAAATTTAAATCATACAAGGCCGTAGCCAGCCAATAATTTCAGGGGGTAACGGGGTGAGGTTGGTGGCCACATCCCCCAATTGAGGAAGGGTAGAAAACCAATTATAAATGATAAATAGTTCTAGAGGCTATCTGCAATTTTTTATGGCAACATAACCCCCTAACTGCCTAAGGCTAGGAAAAGTTCTAGGTATTAAACACCTCTAGAAGCTATTTGAAGTGTTTTTTAAGGCAACATAACCCCCTAACTGCCTAAGGCTAGGAAAAGTTCTAGGTATTAAACACCTCTAGAAGCTATTTGAAGTGAATTTTAAGGCAACATAACCCCCTAACTGCCTAAGGCTAGGAAAAGTTCTAGGTATTAAACACCGCTAGAAGCTATCTGAAGTGAATTTTATGGCAACATAACCCCCTAACTGCCTAAGGCTAGGAAAAGTTCTAGGTATTAAACACCTCTAGAAGCTTTCAGAAGTGAATTTTATGGCAACATAACCCCCTAACTGCCTAAGGCTAGGAAAAGTTCTAGGTATTAAACACCTCTAGAAGCTATTTGAAGTGAATTTTATGGCAACATAACATCATAACTGCCGGAGGCTAGGAAAAAGTATAAATATTAAACACCTCTAGAAGCCCTCTAAAGTATTTTTTATGGCAACATAAGTACCTAACTGCCAAAGGCTAGGAAAAATTATAAATATTAAACACCTCTAAAAGCTATTTGAAGTGTTTTTTAAGGCAACATAACCCCTAATTGCTGGAGGCTAGGAAAAATTGTATATATTAAACACCTCTAAAAGCTATTTGAAGTGTTTTTTTAAGGCACCATAACCCCTTAACTGCTGGAGGCTAGGAAAAATTCTTTATTAAACACCTCTAGACGCTCTCTGAATTGCTTTTTGGGGTAACACAGCCCCCTAATTTGTACGTGTACCTTAATTTTCATATTTTTTGAATCATAAATAAAGTCATATATCTTGTTCATAAAATTTCAGTGGGAGTTTGAACCCCCAAAACCCCGCTCCAGTCTGATGTGTAAATTATCTTTTTTTTAATATCTCATAAACTATTTGAGATATGAAATTACTTATCGTTACAAATACGTAGGTCACTTTATAATACAAATATTTTATAAGAAGCATATTTTTATAAAACCAATAACTTTCAAACTACACGCAAATATATATTTTTTAACTTTTCGAACACAAAAGGTAAAATATTGCGACCTTAAAAAAATCTAACCTGAAATGTTGATGGATGTTGACGTCTCATGAGCCCCGAAACCTAAAAAGTTATATTTGCAGTGCCATCTATCTGTAAGTCTTTTCAATCCCCAAATCAAGGGTAGTTTAGTAAAAAACGAAGAGAAAAAATCTATTTTCTCAAAATCAAATCAAACTATTTTGAAAAAAATAGATCTTATTTAGGCGTTGCAACGCAAACCAAACGTCTTACGATGAACTGATTGGAAGCTTAAGGAAAGCCATGTTGATTAAGATTATAAATAAACTGGCTATTTTCATTTTACCATGAAAATTAATTTTAGGGTACTTGACAGAAGTGGAAATGTCCTTATCTCCGCAACTATTTGAGATAATATATAGCTTATCATTGAAAAAGTGTAGTACTATTAAAAATAAAAAACTTGTATATGAAATATATTTTTATAAAACCAACAGTTTCTGAGATTGGCAAATATGTTAATATAATCTTGTTAGCTTCAGTTGTAAAGTCACTACTTAAGTTTTAACGCAATAACTCTCCAATGCCATAGAGTAATTAAATATAATTAAGTATTTCAAAAAGATTGTTATTTTTCCTTAAACTTCTTAAGATAAATGTTTGTACAACAATGACCAATCTCCATTTTAGACTCAATAGTCAATATTTACATTTTTTATTGATCAACATTTATAAATGAGGAATTTAATAGTAATGAGATGACATGAAGATGTGCAACACCTAATAATATGTCGAAACTGTTAACCGTAAGTCAAAATTTTAATGAGGAGTGTTGACCCTTGTAAACCCAATATTGATCTTTGCTAGTGTATATTATTTCATTTCACATACGAGGAGTGTTCAAAAAGAAACCGAACTTTTTCTATAACATCTTTATTGCTCACTGTACAACATTTTAAGCACTGTCCCCCTCAAAGTAGTCCCCTCTACTGTCAATACACCGTTCCCAACGTTGCTTCCATTTTTGGAAATCCTCCTGGAACGCACTTTGTGGGATGGCGCGCAGGTCTCTTGTCGCATTGTCCTGAATCTCCTCTATGGTTTGGAAACTACGTCCCTTCAACGTGGTTTTAAGTTTGGGAAACAGGAAAAAGTCTGCTGGGGCTAGGTCCGTAGAATACAGTGGATGGGGCATTATGGGAGTGTGATGTTTTGCTGGATAGCTGTGGACAAGGAGCGATGCGTGGGCCGGCGCATTGTCATGATGCAACATCCAAGTCTGGTTTTCCCACAATTCAGGCCTCTTCCTGCGCACAGCATCCCTCAAACGCGCTAGAATTCCCTGGTAGACTTCCTTGTTTACCATCTGACCACGTGGTACAAATTCCTGATGTACAATGCCTTTGAAGTCAAAAAACACAACCAACATCACCTTGATCTTTTACCGACTCATGCGTGCTTTTTTGGACGAGGAGGGTGACCTGGCGGTCTAGGGGTAAGGTGTCAGACTTCTATGCTGGAGGCGGGGGTTCGATCCCCGGTCCCGGCAAAGATTTATCTGATTACCAAACCCTTCCTTCACCTCTGACAAGACATCTTGTGAATGTGAGGAATGCCAGGCCTCCACCGTGGTTCGGATTCCACGTTAAACTGTAGGTCCTTCAGTTCATCTCACAATCACCCTACCATTACACATTAGCGTAAGTGCGTATAACCCGAACGGGTAGTAAGACGCGGTGCTAATAGTAATAGTAATAATAATAATAATAATTGTATGAGGAGACCCTTTGCCTACCCACTGCGACGACTGCACCTTTGTTTCAATATCATAGCCATAAACCCACATCTCATCGCCTGTTATGATGTACTTAAGGAAGTTTTCATTGGCAGTGGCAAGTAGTTCCTGGGTGATTTCAACACGGGTCTGTTTCTGATCGTCAGTCAACAAACGCGGCACGAGTTTAGCACTGACACAACGCATATCAAGTTTGTCACTCAAAATTTGATGGAATGATCCTACGCTGATGCCCACATCGTCAGCAACTTCTCGAACAGTTAAAAAACGATTTCCACGAATCACAACACGAACTTTCTCGAAATGGTCGTCATCTGTTGAAGTGGAAGATCGTCCAGGCTTGGGATCGTCACTGACCGACATTCTTCCATGATCAAAACGCTTAAACCACTCATAGCACTGCGTTCGACTCATACAGTCCTCCCCGTATGCTTGGCTAAGCGATTGAAATGTCTCTGTAAAATTTTGCCAAGTTTGTAGCAAAATTTCACACACACAAGTTGTTCTTCAAGCTCTTTCATTGTCACTTTGGCACTAATCCGACGAACAGCTTTTGCACGTGCTCACTTCAGCGGATGTAACTCGCCAACTAACGGTCAGAGCGAAACGTGGAAAATGGCAGTTTGTTGTCTAAACCTGCCGCTACGTGCACTCAGTAGCCGCAGCGTGCTCCCTCTGCCGGTTGGCGGGCGATTTCAAAAGTTCGGTTTCTTTTTGAACACCCCTCGTATATTACGAGTTTTGAGTAAATATCTCCATTTTTAAACAATAGGCCTAGAGCGAGAAATTCCGTGCGTAGTTCCATACCATTTATTTTTCAAGAGCTTGGATACCAAAATTTTGGCAATCTTGTTCCAAATAAAAAATGGGCCACCAGTCCAGGTCCCCCGTTCCCTTCTCGGCGCGTCCTAGAAGACTTTCCGTGTTTATTTATTCCCTCGCCTCGAGGAGTTTTATGTGCGGGAGACCAAGCCTCGGGACTCATTAGGAAAGCGGGAGGGAACCCAACAACCTTTAAAAATACAAACTAATTTTTTAATTGAGTCGTCATTGATAGTATTTACTAAACTATTTGTATGATTTTATAGGCATTTATTTTATATATCAGCTTAAGATCACCCTCCTCGGTGGCGTAGTTGGCTAACGCGCTAGTCGTGTTGACCTCAACCGTTGAGGATGGGGAGATCTAGGTTCGAATCTCAGTCGGATGAACTGGGGGTGGTTTTTCCTAAATGGTTTTACACTTCCCCTCCACGCAAATGCGGGTTCACTTCCTCTAATTCAACCTTCCCAATTCCTAATCCATTAGCGTAATTAGTACTTAAAGCGTATAACCCGAACGGGTAGTCAGACCCGGTGCTAAATAAAAAAAGAAGCTTAAGATCTATATGGGTATAATTGTCTAAAAGATTATTTTCATTATTGTGAGCTAACATTGATCATGACCACTTCGGTGGCGTAGCTAGCTAGCCCGCTAATCATGGTGAGGCAAACTGCTGAGGACTGGGAAATCAAGGTTCGAATCTCGTTCGGGTGAACTGGAGGGTTTTTTTCCTAAATGGTTTTGAACTCTCCCTCATTCCTTCTAAATTCACCTCCCCAATTCCTAACCCCTTAGAGTAATTAGTACTTAAGCATATAATCCAAACGGGTAATACGACGTGGTGTTAAATAAATAAATATAATCAATTCTATCATAACTAAATATGTATTAAATAATTTTAGTTTGCCATTTTTAATCAAGAAATATTTATTCTGTTGGTCATATTTTGAAATCATTAGAATTATAATGAACAGTAATTTCTGTAAGGTGATAAATCTGTATAACATTTTAAGCATACTTTTTTTATACGGCCGTAAAAAATTAGTTACACAAACACGTTGTTTATACAGTAATGCTTCGAAGGAATAAATTGTTTCCTTCTATATAAGGGCTCTATGGCCAGAACATTTGGAAATGCTATTTTTT
Organism: Timema shepardi; assembly: GCA_902151425.1. NCBI lineage: Eukaryota > Metazoa > Arthropoda > Insecta > Phasmatodea > Timematidae > Timema > Timema shepardi. Next base: position 13,522 of record CABFVX010009473.1, read on the forward strand.
AAGAACAGACTAAAAGAAAATATCTTTTGATCTCACAACATGCACAAACCCGAAGCTACAAGAAAAGGTAATAAAAAATGTTCTGTACTCTCTTAGAAGGTTTCAGTTTTTCTTTTTTAATGCAAGATTCAGGTAGTTTTTCATTTCATCGCAGTTCTTTACAGAAGTAGAGAGACCAATGCTAGAGGTCAACTTTGAGATGAAAGATAGTCCGACTTTTAAAAATGGCAAATAGTAATACATTCATATTTGATATGTTCATAGGTTAGATATTAACTTGGAAGACAGAGCTTATGTTTGAAATGTTTTGATGACTTTTTTTTACATACAAAAGTAGAATTATTCCTGTTAAAAAAAGATTACCTTGAAGCAGTGGTTTCCAACCTTGGGGTCCCAACTTCTTTCGGGATCGTGACATGTTTACGGAGGGGTCGTAGAGCTTGTTGAAGCTATATTATTATGTTTGATTTTTAAAGTGATTATAATGATTATAGGAAGGTGCGAAATTCAAATAGAAATGGAAGAGGTTAAAAGTGATAAAAATTGTTGAGTTTATGCTTATACTCCATTCACGGTAGGAATTACTCTCAGAAAGGTCTTTTTTCCTATCAATACCCTACTATATAATAGATTTCTGGTAGGAAAAAAGGCCTTTCAGAAAACAATTCCTACAATGAACAGACTTTAGGTTCATTTTGGTTATCCAACTATTACCGTAGCTTGCTGACTTAGTTTACTGTAGCAGTCTTGTGTTCAGGCCAGGGACGCTGCCAGAATAACTTACAAAATATTCGCTGGGCTCGTTGAGACGCTTTTGAAACATTTTAGTTAAATTCGTATAAACATTTATATAAGCAACCTATATTAATTAAACCCGCCTTGGTGGCGTAGTTGGCTAGCACGCTTGTCGTGTTGAAGCTCGACTGCTGAGGACGGGGAGATCGAGGTTCGAATCTCGGTCGGGTGAACTGGGAGTGGCTTTTCCTAAATGGCTTTCCACTTTCCCTCCACGCAAATGCGGGTTCACTTCCTCTAATTCAACCTTCCCAATTCCTAATCCATTAGCGTAATTAGTACTTAACAAGCGTATAGCCCGAACGGGTAGNTCCACTTTCCCTCCACGCAAATGCGGGTTCACTTCCTCTAATTCAACCTTCCCAATTCCTAATCCATTAGCGTAATTAGTACTTAACAAGCGTATAGCCCGAACGGGTAGTAAGACGCGGTGCTAAATATTATTATTATATTAATTAATTCAAGCACGTGGATGTAACGTCAAGCTCATGTGGTTTGCCGGTGATGAGGTCAGGATTCAAATTCCGACCGGGGTTGATTTTTTCCTAAACGGTTTACCCCTCTTCCATCCAAGAAAATAAAGGTACATTTCCTATAAATTAAACCTACCAAAAAGTGTAAATAAATATGGATGGTCCGATGGGTAGTATTTAGAATCAGTGAATATAATAATTTGTAAACAAGGATATGAACGCTTGTAAGGGGGTTGCGATAGTCTCAAAGACCAAAAACAGGGCCTAACCATTCAAAAGGTTGAAAACCACTGATTTAAAGATTGGTTAATTACAGCATGTATTACTTACTATCCTTCTGGATATTTACAATAGTAGGGTAAGGATGAGAAATGTAAGATTTAGAGGAAGTTAGCTTGATGTAGCCAGCGTTGGATGTATTTTGAATTTTATATGAATATGTTGACAAATAGGATTGTATAGATGAGGTGACGAGTGGAAAGTTGGTGGTGAGAAGGATGTCCATTAGTCGCGGTTGAAGAGAGAGAGGGTAGGAATGTGACTGGGAAAAGCTAGGTAGAAAAGGCTCTGGGACTGGTTGACCACTGTGGTGCGGCTTGAGGACACTCGAAGGAAAGGACGGCAAATGTGGGGACATGTTTGATAGCGAGTCTCATAATAACGTTAATAAGTTCATGGCTACATATATACACCATGATTTTGGTTAGAAGAACAGTAGAGAAAATCAAAACATATTTTTTTGCTGCCAACGTTGATAACATTTTCTTATATTATTTGTGTTATTTGATAGATAATAATAATATATATCAAAATTAACATCTGCAGATGACATGACTTTATGTATGAATATATTAACATTGTTTTCGTAACTTTAGTAACTAACTTATACTGTTCTTCCTACCAAAATCATACTATAGAGTTGAATTATTGTTAATTATTATTTTATATATATATATATATATATATATATATTAAAATGTGTATTCTTGTTTTTATTAAGACAGCAACCCAAGGAATACAATCACCACGTGCCAATTACTATATCAATTAACATACAAACAAAAAGTAATATAATTATTAATAAATTTGAGACGCAACAAGCTCAAACTTGCTTTGAGTGAGAGTGGGAAACCATTTAGGAAACACCTCCTCAGTACACCAACTATTCTCCATCACTGGAAAACTAGAAGAGACTGACGTATTTGTCCCCGTGGCCACTTGTCCAGACTAGGTCGTCAATAACTATGGTGCTAGCAGTAACAATAATAAACGTCTTACGATGAACTGATTGGAAGCTTAAGGAAAGCCATGTTCAATATTTCTTCTCCTTTATTTGAAGGTTGGACTGTGACGATGACCTAACTAGGAAACAATCCAAGTAGCTCGTGTCCTGACACGTCTCGGTACTTGGTTTAACATTGCCTCAACACAGCTTGGTAGGATTAGATCAGGCTCTGGATTGTGATGGAAATAAATAGTGCACGAAACAACTTACAAACAAACAACTGCTTTCTTAAAGTTTAAAATATCACATGTGCTCATTGGATGGGTTATGAAAGGTGTGATTGTATATTGTTGGTACTGGAAGTTTTAATTTTGTTTAACATTATAGAATATTGTATTAAATAAGAATAAACAATATTACGAGTCATACCCAAAATAAAATTTGCCTAAATCAACTTCATTGCTTGTCCAAATTACAAGGTTTATATTATGTTAAGAATTGGTGTTATTTTTGTGCAAATAGGCCTATACAATTTAAGACACTTTCCTATAAACCTCAAAAACATTTTTTATGACTATGGAAAGTCTGTTTTTATAGCATACATACATTCACCAATTATTGTAAATTATATATAAAGATTCCGGATTCACTATTTAGAATTTGTTGACTTTGGCACAATCTTACAAGTAAATAGTTTATTGAAAAAAAATTGTTTGGTATAACTTAAGAAATCTATGTCAAAATAAGTTGTAGTGCTTTGAAATTGCAGCTTCTTTTTTGATTTTTTTTAAATCTTGATACTTTAGACATATTCTTGGAGTATGGATTTTTTTTACTATGAGCATCGGTTAAATGGAACTCCAGAAATCTTTGTCGAAATGAATGGCTTCATGTTTTAAATAAAATTATATACTCCATTAAAAAATACTTGTAGATATGCTTCAGTCTCATCTCATTTGATTTGCTGGTGATAAGAAGATCCGGGTGCAGTGAAGTGCTGTTTCCTCGATTGTTTCCCCCTTCCTCCACACAAATCCGGGTAAATGTCCTATAAAGTAAAACTTGCTCCACCTTGCCCCATTAGTGCAAATACGCTGATAGCTCGTGCGGGTGGTAAGACGGCCTGCGTGCGCACATACACACACGCATCGACTCCCAATTTGAGACCCCAGGTTGTCGATGGTAATTTCTTAGATGGGATGGTTGTAAGTACTACATTTTAAATACATTAATCGGTTAAGGTACAAAAATCACTAAAAGTCCTAACTTTCGCTTGGTGGGATTTACTCCATCTCAATTTTCTTGAGTTTACCTTGGTGGACCTCGGGGTAAAGTAATAGCCTCAGGACCCGATGACCGTGGGTTCAAACCCAGCCGAGATAAACGGATTTTTATTGAGTGGTAAAAATCTATAGCACAAATTTTTTCTGAAGGCAAGTAAAGCCGATTTATGTCGATTGTGGCACATAAAATAAATGATACGGAACCTCCGCACTAACTTTCTCTCTCTATTGTTAAAAAATGGAGATATTTACTCAAAACTCGTAATATATGTGAAACGAAATAATATACACTAGGAAACACAAACATAAATTTTCCTACAATTTCGTAAAACATTTTTTGACTCCCGGTTTTAAATTCAATAATTTTATTTTAGTGAATTAATGTTCTCATTTGTATATTTGGACCAATAAAAAAAATCGGTATTGGGACCACAATGGTCAACACTTCGTATTAAGATTTTGACTTTTGGTTAAATTTTTTGACATTTTACAAGGGGTTGCACACCTTATGGTTATAGAATTGCTATTAAATTCCTCATTTATAAATTTTGACTAATAAAAAATGTATCTCTGCACAACTAAAGCTCACAAAAATGCATTAATATATTTGCCAATATCTCAGAAACTATGGGTTTTATAATGATATATTTCAAATAAAAGTTTATTTTTGATAGTACTACAATTTTGCAATGATAAGTTATTTAGTATCTTAAATGGTTGCAGTGATAAGGAAATTTCCGATTCTGTAAATTACCCTATATTCATTTTAACATAAAAATGAAAATAGCCATTTATTTAATAAGCTTAATCAACGCCTAGATACGAATTTTAATCAAAATCATTAGAGTTGATTTAAGAAAATGTATTTTTTTTTCTTTTTTCACCCTTTATTAAACTACGCTTAATTTTACGGTTAGACAGACACACAGACAGATGGCATTGAAAAAACTACTTTTTAGGGTTGGGGGGGG
>CABFVX010009474.1:0-18267 GCA_902151425.1 Timema shepardi
CCCATGTCTACAATTGTAAATAAAGAAGATCGCAAGTGCCTAAGTTCTGCTTCCAGAGCCGTCTAGATGCTCATAGAATATTCCTCTCCTTGTTCTTGTTCTTAACCCCTCCTCCCCTCCCAGTCATCACATCTTTCTGTGTTCTGTGGCCTGTATAAAAGAGTGACCATGTATGTGTAGTGACACTCTGGGACTAGCTTTAGTTATCACTATTGCTAGCGAAGGCGTCAGATATAAACAATGTAAGCTAATTTTCCTTTTCGGTGTAATCTTGTATGTTTTCAAAATTCTCTTTCGGCCTTTAGAAATCATTTCTAATATTCATGGACTTTAACTTTAATCTTTCTAGTTTTCGTGTCAAAGACTGATGCACTTAAAACTTGGGAATTTAACTAAAGTTGAAATGTCTAATAATAATGTCTATATTTCTTTTGCACTTGTGTTTATATCAAAGAGTAACATACTTTGACTTTGGACTTTTACACTTGGTATTTGTGTCAAAGATTGATGAGCATAAAACTTGGGAATTTAACTCAAGTTGAAATATCTAATAATAGTGTCTATATTTCTTTTGAAGAGTAATATACTTTGACTTTAAACGTTTACAATTGGTATTTGTGTCAAAGATTGATGAGCCTAAACTTTGGACTCTAACTAAAGTTGAAATATCTAATGATAATATTTATACTTCTTTTATACTTGTGTTTATTTCGAAAAGTAACATACTTTAACTTTGAACCTTTTAACTTAATATTTATATCTAAGATTGATGAACTTAAAACTTGGAAACTGAAATCAATTGTTGTCCATAATGTCTTTGTTAATATTAAATAAATAACACTTGATGATAAGTTTGTACTTACTCCCTTTTTACATTCATCCTTAGGTATCACATGGTAACCAAAGTCCATAAGATAATCTAACCTGAGGTATAGTTACATGCTGGTTTAATCTCATATATTATTGAGGTTGGCAGTGGAGACGGGCCCGCAATAGTTCTTTATTGCGTGGGTATTGTTAATGTTTATCCCTGTTTATCTGCAATTTTTTAACTTGCCTCGCACACTCTTTCAATTCGCTAACTTGTTGTTTAATATTATTGTATTTGAACAATCAAAGTTAAGCGTTAGAGTAAAAATATGGTTCATATGGAACTATGTTATTAATTTTAAAATAGTGGTGGTCAAGGCATGTTCACTAGTTCCACCACTCCCCTGTCACTATCCAGCTTTATAATTTATAGCAAAATAGTTTCAAGACATTTATCTATTGTGACAAGTGTATTTCTTGTTAATATTGCCAATATTCCATAATCATTTAGATAACCCTGTATTATCAATACCAAATTATTGACTCTGTTTACAGATCAGATTACCAAAGGTAGGGCCAAAGTGTTTGATTGGTACACCTAAGTGAACCGAGCCCATGTAGGTTTTACGCCGATGTACGAATTAAGCTAATGTGTTAGAGAAGAGTAAGGTTGCTTTTTGATGACATACATTCACAATTACGTGGAGGGTGAGTGGAAAACAGTTTAGGAATAATAACCCCATAGCACCCAACTTGGATTGAACCCCGATCCCCGTCAGTCCAGTTTATTGCAAGAGTAGTACCCTAGATCATGCGGTTACCAAAGCGGATACCGTAGATATATTAATTAAGTATTCTACGCCCATGATATGAAATTAATGGATGAATTATAAATAACAGTATTAAAATTGTATTTTGCATGCAGAAACGATAGTAAATTCATAATACATTAAAAAAAATCTAATTCACAAGATCAGAACATTTATTTTTCTTTCATCTGGTTGAGAAAAAAAGTCGTTTTTTTATTTTATTTTCTTCGATCACTTTTTACAGAAATGGATTCCATTGAAAACACATAGTATTCACACAATTGATTTCATAAATGAACGTAGCCGAGTTGATATTTTTCCCTGAGAACATCTGTGTAGCACAGCGCAACACTTGGCATCCCTTCCTTGGGTTTTCACGAGAGGCTCATCTTGTTCAACCTTACACCGATAATTTGCAGCATATAACACCAAAACACATTTTTGAATTAAAATAAAACTGTACCACTTTATTTTAGTTTAGAACAATATGTATGTTGAAAAATGAAAGGATAATTATTCTCAATCTTATTTTCTAGGTTTATGCTTTGTCTGCAGATTATTTTAAAACAACAACATTAAACCAAAAAAATACGATCATGTAAAAATCATTTAAACAAAGTTGCTTACAATTATTTAACTTTTAATTGGCGTTAAATTATACTAAATGATGGAGAAATGTGTTTATTGTAATATAATGAAAACAGTTTTATCCTAAGTCATCTCACATTTCAATAACAAAACCAGTTTGTCTTATGTGGTGTTCTTTAAATTAATTTTTAAAACTTAAATTTGAATTGGATGGGTGGATATTAATAAACCATAAACCATGTGAGTGAATTGATCTTTACAGTAGTAAAAATTTGATTCAAATATGTATAGTAGTTTTCTTACTAATCGGGTACAGAGAAATCATCTTAGAAACCGGCCGCGCTTATCTCTCATGGTGATCCATCCCCTTAAGTCCATGATTTTAATTTATGTTGGTTCATTTAACTATATATTACTGAGTAATTTTTCTCCTCGGTGGACCAAATATATATATCTTGCAAGAGAAAATACCCTTGCACATTAAGCTTTTGCAATCATCATGAAAGTGAACAAAAAGCTAAAACTCCTTACCTCCACCCCAGAAACTAAAATAAGTCACGAGAAATAAATTAATTAACAATGCAGGCCAAGAATCCCTTCTCCACCCATTTAATTATAATTGATAAATAATCTTTATTTTAGTCAAACTGGAACCAATTATATTGTCCTCATACACAATAAATATTTAATCTTCATCATCACAGACCCCCTGTCCTAAACACAAATTTACCATGGTTAGCCTACAAGACAGACAAGTGTTAAGTAAGTGTGCACACCTCTAATTTGTGTGTTTTGGTCCCTTGTTAAACTAATTAAGAGCTCCCTGTTACGCAGAACTAGTGGCAACATCCAGAAGACCTCCCAATCAGTAAGGTGGCAGGGAAAATGCCTTTTTAGCCACCATGACACAACATTCGGGTCACTCCCCCTTTCTACCACTCCCTCCCTCTCTGGACATCAACACTACGTCCTCTATGCACATCCCTATGGCAGCTCACTCACATACAACATCCAATTCCTACCAATTGAGATCCTCCCCTTATTCAAAGACTTGGCCATTACAAACCAAACGAGAACCAACTAAAGAAAACACTAGGCCTATCTATGTGATTCATCTCATCACCTTCGCTCTCTGCACCACTTATTCTGGTGGGCAGATCCCTCTGTGAAGTGTTTGTATGGAATCTACCGCTGTCACAAGATCATCCCTCAGGACTCTGGAAACACCCATGATTCAAAGCTCACAACTAGTTTACAGGTGATAGAGAAGGAAGAACGGAGGAAGGAAGCCACCTGGGTCAACGTGAGCCGCTCAAAATAGTAAAGGTGGGACTAGCCCCAATAGCACATCCTACACAACTCCTTCCCCTCAAGATTTCCAACCGTGTCCTATCAGTTATATCGGGTAGATGGGTCATTCCATGTCAATACATGCAGTATTCAGAGGAAATTTAAACCATCATTTTAAAGTTGGATAAAATTTGGCACATTGTTTCTTGGAATAGTTTTGTGATCATATTTTAAATTTTAAGACAACCTAATTAATAGTTTACAAGATATGGAGGCTAAAATACATCTGAAATGCTTCCATGGCTCCGGTATTCAAAGTTGAAAGTGTGACATCAAATATGTTGTATCTCTAAATTAACTTATTACAATATGCAATTCAATTATTTCAGATTTTTTCATATGAATACTAATTTGCAATATACTATTCATAGTTCTCCAACAATTTTTATAAAATATCCACCTTCTTTCTGTTGTTTTTATAATCAATTAATCAGTGATCGATCCCAAAGTATGTCATGACTCCTATACTCTTCAATAAACTTCAGAGTTTTCTCATTTGACCAATCCATCTCGAAACACTGAAACTATGCACTAGAAACAACAAAAAACTCAAGATAGGGGCACGGAATACAACAAACAATATGCTAAGACGCACAGTTTTGTTGCCTTTGAACCCACTGCCGGCAGGAAGGTAGCAACACGTGGCAACAAGCAACTTTTGTAGCAAGGTCGCATGCGGCAGAGGAAACAGAAGACAATATTTAGCATGCCTCTCGGTGTAAGGCTGTCTTAAGATTTGGACATCAGTGACGATAAACAAGGTGTAATTGATTTAGAACAGAAAGCGAAAGATTTGTACAAAAAAAACATACTGTAAGCCAACAGATAAAGATCCAAATGTTAACCATTGTGGTTTAGAAAATAATTTCACGATAATTTGGAGTGTTTGAATATATTGTGCAAAATGAAAAAGGAATTTTATCCACAACTGAACCGCGGCGTGGCAAAGTACTTTCACCTCATACTGGAAATCTGGTCAAAGAATCTTACCAATATGATGAATGCTCCAGACAAATGACAGGGACGAAAGACAGAGCTAGTAGCAAGAAAAATATTCATGTTCAGAAAAGACTAATTTTGAGCAATTTGAAGGAATTTAAGACAAAATATCCTGGTGTTTTTATAGGTTTTTTAATATGTTGTACATTACGTCCTAAATTGTGTTCTTGTGGAGTCTTTTGGAACCCATTTTGTGTGTACCGTGTACACACACTACACAGTACACATCAAAACATTCAACTTATACTTAAAAATGTACAGTTAGAAGAGTCCTATCATGACCTAATTGATGTTTTGGTGTGCAAATAAAAAATAATAATTTAGAATACAGCGTTGTGAAAACTATCCCCCAAAAATCATACTACAGACTGTGTTAATAGAATGTGACCTGGTTGATGAAATTGATTATTATCAATGGCTATCAATTGTTGGAACAGAAATTGAAAAGATGTCTTGTAATTCACACCAATGTTTTAATTGCCCCTCCAAAAAAAGTACACTTTTCGAGAGTGTTTGGAATCAAGGAGATCCTGATAAAATGTTTAGCTGGTGGCTAAGAGGGCCACGCAGAGCGTTTCTATGCTAAATAAAATAAGCCACCAGAAGAGCACATTCAAATCACTAGCACAGAGCAATGTTTATAATGATTTGGAGAAATACCTGAAAGAAGTGAAGATAGGAACAGAGTCATTCATGCCATTGATAGACACGGGCAGTTCACGCTGCACTATGCAATCAACATCAACCAACAAATCAGGGTTTCGATTCAACCATGTGAAAAGAGATTACATGGGTTTGGAAACACCGATAATGTAATAACTTTTTGGGAAGCATCGTTGCTGATATAACCATGGGTGGTGCAATTCGGAGTGCTATTGAAGTGCTGATTGTCCCAGACAATGAACATAATACTGGAGACATTAGTGGAAAAACTTGGATAGAACTGCCAAGCGTGGCATTCATTAAATTAGGAGAACATTTATTTGTTGAAAATGCAGACAGAACTTCTTTTAGGAAACTAAATCTACTAGTAGTAACAAAGCAGAATACAATTAAATTGCATACACCATCAGCCAACAAATTGCAGGCAAATAACATTAGTTTAGTAAAAGTTGTATCCAAAAACATCAAAAGACTGTTTAAGCACCACCAGCTGAAATAGTGAGTTTGAAATACAAATTATAAATACTGAAAGCAATGAAGAAATGTACAGTAGCCCCATGGCTTCTTTGGTGTGGACTGACAGCTCACAGCTGACTTCTGACAGTCAACATTTAGGTATCTACCCATGGGGCTACTGTACATTTCTTCATTGCTTTCAGTATTTATAATTTGTATTTCAAACTCACTATTTCAGCTGGTGGTGCTTAAACAGCACCACCAAACATTAGTTGACAGTCTTTTGATGTTTTTGGATACAACTTTTACTAAACTAATGTTATTTGCCTGCAATTTGTTGGCTGATGGTGTATGCAATTTAATTGTATTCTGCTTTGTTACTACTAGTAGATTTAGTTTCCTAAAAGAAGTTCTGTCTGCATTTTCAACAAATAAATGTTCTCCTAATTTAATGAATGCCACGCTTGGCAGTTCTATCCAAGTTTTTCCACTAATGGCTCCAGTATTATGTTCATTGTCTGTGACAATCAGCACTTCAATAGCACTCCGAATTGCACCACGACTGTAAGAGGTGACAGCAGCTAAACACGTTTTCGCAGATCATATGGTTTGGCGTAGGGATACATAATTTGGTCTGGTAGCGTTTCAAAGCTTTTAGCTGTCAGTTGTGATCTGTCAGTCAGCACCAAAGAAGCCATGGGGCTACTTTATATGAAGAAAAATGTCAGTGTGGGATGCGGTGAGTTAGTAGACAAAGTGGATGTTGACAAGTGTAGACCTATAGAACACATCGATGAAAATACCTCAAAATTTCAACTTATCAAGAAAGAAGACCTCCTGTACTGTGGATAGAGACTAGCCCAGCACCAACAACGTCTTTGTACTCACCATTCAACAGTCAAGCTGGGCTCTCGTACAAATTCTACGGTCACGCCACGGAACAACCTTGTTCATCCTCACTGCAATAGACTCTGTTTGGGAACTCAAAGTTTAAGTCAAATATTTTCTGACTAGAACTATCCATTTGAAGAGCGCGTGTGCGAGGTGGCCGGTCTAAGTGGTTTTCTGTGCGTCGACTGCCCATGGTCACCCCAACCCCCTTGACTGTATGTCTCAACGGTGCTGTGCGCAGGAAACGTGGAAGACATAGTTTTTGTGATTGGCTCTTTATGACCACATTATGAAGTCATTCTTTCCGCCCATGTTCCTCCCCTGCTGGGCAGAACTAGATATAAGCATATCTTTAGAAATGTAAGGCTCTCTTTGATGCCATCTAGAAGTAGAGCATACTTAGGCACTATGTAGGGCCTCAGGATATTCATAACGTAAGTTATTGGAAAGTTAATTATTAAATATTTGGTCTTTGGCCTTGAGCTAGTATTTTTCAGGCTAGGGTTCAAATCTTGGTGTAAATAATGTTAATTATTATATATTTGATTTTTGGCCTTGAGCTAGTATTTTTCAGGCTAGGGTTCTAAACATGGTTAAACGTAGCCGTCTGTCCGGAGTTGTTAAGAATCTGATTATTAAATGGTGTTAGTGGTCAGATGACGTTAACTGTAGGGTCGCTTTGTTTACTTTCTTGTAGGTCATATTATATATGGGTTTATTTATTGTATTATTGGCCAGATGAATTTAGTTCGTTGTTACTATGTTTATTATGTTAACTGACAGATTAGAAGCTAGTTAAGTTATAATGTGAGTTCACAGTTGTCTTTATTTCTTTGTAGGTGTAATGGCTATCTAGTACGACATAGTAGATTCGTATTTATTTATTGTGATAGTTGACAGATGTCTTGTACCTTTGGATACTATGAGTAGCAAGTTGTTGCGAATATTTTTCTTGTGAAGGCATTGAGCCGCGACAATTATAATTATAGAATTCTCCTTTTTTGAAACTGTGAACTGTTATTATAGAACTTCCGTATTATTTCTATGTATGAAACATTGTGTTGTCAGACACGTCAGAGAATCAATATTGGTTATAAGTCTATTACACCATATTGTATATTATTTTCTGTGTTAATATCTACTGTAATAAAACTAGCCTTTGGGCCATATAAGTAATTTTCGCTTAGTTCTTGCCTTTACCCAGGCATAATCTTAGTAATTTCCTTTAGGCTTAACTATAATTATCCAGGTGAGACAGGGGTCGGATGGGCTTGTAGAGAACAGATCAATAAAGGTCGCTGGTTATTACTTGTCTTTTGTATTGTAATTAGCAACTCACTTCCTGTGGGGCTAGGTAGGATCATTGGTGGTACTGCTTTAGGTACTGACCCCACAGGGGGTGTGGTTGACTCCTTATTGGTAAATGTACTATTCAACAAGAATTATTTCATAAGTTAAGTTGGTGAGTGAGTTTAGCGATTGTTTTGTTTCCAACCTTCCAGACTTGATCAAAATAGAAATAGTCGAGGTTTCAGGCAGCAAACCTGTTGCAAGCAAACAGACAAGAGAAGCTACAAGCAAAATAGTCAAGGAATTGTTAAAGAAACCAAATTTCTATTTGCAAGCACAGTTTTACTAGTAAGGAAAAAACCTGGAGAAGATAGACTTGTTGTGGATTGCAGATGACTAAACCACCAGACCATATGGGATAGCCATTACCCCACATAGATGACCAATTTGAACAACTCTCTGGTATCAAGTTGTTCAACTTGAATTGCTCCATGGGTGGTTTACTAATTCCTTTGTCAGAGGAGGCAAAGAAGAAGACTGCTTTTGTGAAATCAGAGGGAACAGGCAAGTTTGAAAGGTTTGTATTTGCAGGATTGTTGTGGCAAGTTTAGTAGTGTGGGAGCGGTCGTTTTGCTGTCAAGATCAAAGGGAGAACAGGGTGTTGTGCAAGTCGGGGGAAGGGGGTGGGGCAAAATTTAAAAATACAAACACATTGAATGTAACAGTAAAAGTACTTATTGATTAAGTCCCTACAGTACAACCATAAAAAAAATATGTCTAACAATATAATTTTCATACAGATAAGATAATTAAATTAATATTTATTGGGTAGAATAGCTAAATAGGCTTTTATGAATTGGCCAAAAACTATTATTAGGTCTACTTAAAATATAAATTTATTTCTTTTATTAAGTAAAAGAATAGGCCTCAATGTAAAAAACTTATCCTACCTACTTGGAAAAATTTTACTACTATAAATTAAAGAAAAGGTTTTAAACAAACAACATATTTCTAAAATTGATATATGCCTTATTTTCAAGCATAGGCAATCTTATTGTAGCTTGCAGTATTAAAATTTACAACAAATCAGAAAATATATTCTCTTCAGGGTCTGGTTTTGGGTTGTTTACTACTCTAATTCTTGTGTTGTCTGCTGATCTGTGCGATCTCAACCAGGTTGTCACATAAGGCTCGAGTTCCCAGGTGTTGAGACAGGCCGTGGAGTTTGATCAATAATAAAGATGAGAGACGTGATGGACGAATAGGTTCGTTTTTGTTGGAACAAGACCTCTTCTTTCACTGTCTTCCCATCTATAAATCTTACATACGTAAGAAGTTGGGTCATGTTGGTAAGGTTAGTGATTTCATACAATTGAAGAGAATCATATTTACTACCCTGAACTTTTCTATTAACTGTTCTTTAACATCTGAAATTAAATCTGAAAGTTTTAGTGACATGGTGTCATTGGATAATGGAATCATTTCAAGTTGTTTTGCTGACTTTCCCCCCAAAATTATACTGACCATATCTGTAGCTGCTGGGAATATTAATTACTCTCCGATTAAGTGCGGTTTTCCTGCTTTAGCTATTCTTAATCTGACATTGTAAGATGCCTTTAGAGCCTTCATGTTAAATCCTGAGAATGACATTATTTGGAAATTCCTTGTTGAATTTAATTGTTAATTTTCTCTGGAAATATTACAAATGTTTGTGTTTTACATTTCTGTGCTTAGTTTCAAAATGGTGCAGGATTCATCGAAGAAAGAGTTTCATAACAAATCACACACTGGGAATAGGTGGGTCTTCTTCTCCAATAGAGGTGAGTCCATATGATAAAGACCTAGGACTGTACTTTTGTGGTGCTTATTGTATTCTGCTACAATAATGTTATCTGTTGGTTGGCTAGAAGTTGAAGTACTGGCTTCTGGCTGAGAATAATTACTTCCCCCACTTACACTCGTGTCTCCCTTAGGTATTTTTAAGGACCCAGTCACTAACCACTTATTCATGTTATGTTTTCAGTATACATAGTCACGCAGTTTAAAGAGAAGATGTTCAAGACCAGATTTATTATCACTCGACACAACAGATAAAGAGATTACTGGGCGCTAAACCTCACAAAACTGGGCCACTCTTTCTAAAATATGAAAGTCCTCTATCTATCTGTTTGTCCGTCACTAACTGTTGCTTCCACCACTGGGTGCCTCCTAGATTATCTGCCCGTAATACACAGTGTGCAACACTATATCCCTCTTTCAGTAGCTCGGATGAATCACTCACATAGTCTTTACTCATTGATTAATTGGAATCGCTCTCAATGAACTGAAACGGACTCGCCGAAGCCTATAGGAGTGACTTTCTCTGGAATATTCAAGCGTTTGCCGAATTACAGCAAGTCCTGGCGTTCTCTCGACAAAGCTTCTCGCAGTCCTCTGGAGCAACCAATTGCGCCCGGCTAAGTCTTATTTCTTGGAACTGTGATAATGGAGGGTGGGGTGGGGGGTGAGATTAAGACATGATAGTGTTGATGATAATGTAAATTCTAATTGTTTTCATTTAATTATATGAAATGATTTGAGTAGAAAAATTAAGACATTCGTGCATAAATTTCATCTTGTTTGGATAGTAAAAAAATATGTTTATATTTTGTTACTTTACCTTTTTATTTTATACTTGGTTCCCGTACCATCCAGCACTGGCTCACGTACAAAAAGTGGCAGATGATACAGACCTAGTTTCTAGGATTATTGATAATGAAATCTAGGGGGCCAATTACATACCTTGCTGCTTCTGTGGGGCCCTTTAGTCCCAATTAACGGTTTCACATCATTCTGTTTGGAATGATCGGACCTGCGTGTTGCATCTGCTCCTGTAACAGATGCTTGTTCTGAGGTTTTGCTCTCCATTCTGCTGTGATGTCGCTTGTGGGGGACTGACTCAGCTGTCACACTGTTGTCTATGGTGTACTCCTTGCCAAGTCTCCTCTTGAGGTTACCAAGGATGTTCTCTAGGCCTAAGTTCTTGTAGAAGCCATCGTTGATTTTAAGCTGGAGTCCATCCGATATAGAATTATACCTCCTTCAATTTGAAATTTGGAATAGTCATGGGTATAAAAGTTGGTTAATTATTGCCACACATTATGAAACAGTGCAGGTTTTTTCACCTTGCACTGCGTCTTACTACCTGTTCAGGTTATATGCTTAAATGTACTAATTACATTAATGGTTTTAAGGATTACGAAGCTTATATTTAGAAGAAGTGTATTCCCATTTGCTTGGAGGAAAAGTGGAAAATCATTTTGGGAAAAAAAAAATCTCATTACACCCAACTAAGATTCAAACCTTGATCTCCCTGTTATCGATAGTCTAGTATACTGCGGTCGTAGCACTTTAGTACCCTGCGGCCAATGAATAGGGATGGTTATAAAGAATTCCATATAGTCTAGTATTTAAATATCTCAATATATTTAGTTATGTTTTTGGTACTATAATTAGCCTATGGATATATGTTTAGAAAACAACTTTTTTTTCCAGGTACTTAACAAGCTACAGCTGTTGATACCTGAATGTTTAACCGGCTATTTCCAGTTTATGGTGTATTTCCAGGTTTAAGCATCTACCAGTAGGGGTAATTAGTGATACTATTGATTCACAGAGATACTTGACCTAACTTCCCAGTCTTCTAAAATGCATTCTATATTGGTTTTATTTTCACAGATGCTACGGAAATATAAAAGAAAAGAGGAGGCAATACCCTGAAAAACAATCGGTTGAAAAGGTTGTGGGTGGTGCTGTAATGCATACTGTAGCAAAATAGTTTGGTAGAACTGTATCTATAAACACTTTAAGAATATATGTAAGAAAAATTTAAAGGAGTGACATTACATATTTTACTTCATCTTACAAAGCAAACCAAGTGTTTACTGAAGCAGAAGATGAATTGGCAAAATATTTAGATGTGATGGCTCGTATGAACCATGGTTTAGCTACTAAAATAGTTACAAGGCTCGCTTATGACTTGGCTGTGAAAAATAAAAATAAATATCCTGAGAATTGGAACAGAGAAAAATTGGCAGGTTATTTTTGATGGGGTGGTTTAATAGACAAACATCCATAATTGTCTTTAAAAAAAATCAGAGGCCACAAGTTTTAACAGACAAAATTGGTCTTCTTTTTGTAAAAATGTAAGTGAGATAATTTGTCAAGAAAACTTTGGACCTGAAAATATATGGAATGTTGACAAGACTGGGGTTCCCAAGGTCCAGAAATGCCCAAAAGTGATTGCTCCCAAAAGATTAAAACAAGTAGGTCTTGTAACATCAGCTTAGAGAGGGCAGTTAGTGACCATTTGTAAGGTAATTAATGCTTTAGGGAACAGCATTCCACTATTTTTCATATTTCCATAAATGAAAACAAACCCAGCTTTTTTGTTTGGGGCTCCAACAGGGTCAGATGCAGCTGCTCATATTACAAGCTGGATGACTGAAGAAAACTTTCTTCCTTTAAGCATTTTGTTAAGCTCACAAAATGTTCAGTTACAAAAAAGTCCTCTTACTAATGGATAATCATGAAAACCACGTGTTGTTGGGGGCAATCCATTATACTTGAGCTAATGCCTTTGTTATTTTAACATTCCCTCTACAATGCTCTCATAAATTACAGCCTTTGGATGCCAGTGTCTGCTCTTCATTTGGAGGGTGTTACAACGCTCAATGTACAAATCACCTGACAAGCAAGAAAACCTGGAGTGCCCCTTACAAATTAGAACGTCGCTGAGCTGTAGTTGGAAAAGCCTTTCAACAAGCCTTTAGGCCATCTGACATAAAATATGGCTTTAAGGCAACCAGAATTTGGCCTGTTTAGTGATATCATCTTTAGAGATGCTGATATCCTGTGTGTGTAAGTAACTGATAGACCATACCTAGATGAAGATGAGACATTATTCTGCCCCTCTAGAACAAATGAAGAGCCTTCAGCCTCACGCCCCTCAGAAAATGAACCAATATTTTACCATATCCGAAAGAAGAGAAAAGGAAAATTACAAATAGAGGTCGCAAGAAAGGAAAGACAATGGTTGTGACTGACACACCGAATAAAAATGAAATTGAAAACTAATATAAGAAACGCAAAGAAAATAAAAACTAAAAATGCAGAAAAAGACAATGCAAGAAAAGCTTTATTTTTTGAAGTGAAGGGCAATATCAGAAAAAAGAAAACCAAGAAGTTTGATACAGGAAGTGACATGTATCCAAGTATGATTTTGAGCTAGATGATAGCTCAGAATCTGAATTATGCCTTGAAGATATCGGATAAATACCTGGTGTTCCAGAGGTTGATGAATGGATTATTGTAAAATATTGTACCAAGCAGAGTATTAGACAGTTTGTTGGAATAGATCTTGAGAATTCTTCAGAGAGGCTTGTTGTTAAATTTGCTAGAAGAAAGGACGAGACATGTTTCGAGTGGCCTGACAGATGACATTTTGACAGTTGATCCTGACCAAATTGAAGATCGTCTCATCTGCCTGAGTTTTCCTCACAAAATGATTGAATAACAAGTTTTGAGTTTAATTATAAATTCAGATTTGTTGTTGAACAATTAACTTAACTTTTAAACGTGAAAGATTAAGGTATTTGGCTTTCATAAAATTAGTTTTTGGTATGTTATGTTAACGATGTATTCTTAATTATATATTTACCAATTTTATAAACTTTATACTAAGAAAGAATGTATTTTACTTATCTTAATAAAGTTTGGTTTTGTTCTTTTGTAACAGTGAGTTGTTATTAATTATTCTATCCTTGCCCCCTATTCTAGAACTTGGGTCAAGTATCCCTAGTAGTAGCAATACTTGACCCAATTTTTTTTTTAAACTTAGGAATATAAATTATTAAGTGCATCAAATTACATCAATTGTATATGAATACCAATAAATATTGTGTATGAGATACTGAAGTATATAATATGTAGAATATTCATATATCCCAAGTTCCCCTAAAATAAAGTAGGGTAAACATCTGGAGTAACTAAGTAAACAACAAGCAATCTTTGTCTATGATTGTGTTGTTTGATTTAAATTGGGCAAAAGTGTATTAACTTTGTTTTGGAATTATTTCAAATTAATGTAAATTACCTATTGGATGCAAGCAAGTCTATGTGATATGGTAATACAATCATAATCCACAACAGTGTGAAAAAAACCTTTGTTTCAATTCAACTTATAAATTAAGTACTATATAGATAACTTATTTAAAAAAAAGTAAAATGTTAACTTAATTAATTCCAAATTTATGTAGCCTACGTGCCCTTATCAACACAAAGCAGCTATTACAAAGATAAAAGAAACCATAAGTTATCCTAGAAAGGCTACAACCCTCCAGGTTATGAGTTTGAAAGTTGTTACTTATGGATTCGCACCGAAACACAGGAGCAAGGACTTAATGTGCCAAGTGATGAGCTTTGAACCAATCAAAGGGTATCTGTGTGATCAACATAGGACCTAGTGTGTTCGGCGTGACTTTAAAGGGTTTCAAATTTCTCTGCACAGCGCAACAATATCTAACCTACTTTGAGGACCCAAACAAACTTTGAAACCAACCAACTACAGGCCATCAGTCAAAGCTGACATAGGCCTATTTAAAATAACTGCGCCTAAAGTGTGGACAGCATTTTCATTGTGCAGGCTAGGCAACTAAATGATTTATTTCATTATACAACATAGTAATTTTAATTGTTAAAACATCCCGATCATGACAAAAATATTAGAACTGTTGAGTGAAGTCACTTTATCCGTCCCATATTTGGCTATTTTTCACTGAAATAGTACAATGTGTTAATATTCTATTCACTTTATTATGCACACTATTGTACAGGAAATAGAAAGACACCAAGATTTAGAAATTTTTACAATTAAACTAGGCCTATTAAATTGTACTATATTTAGGTTTAAATAAAACTCAACAACACATTGCCCAAATCACTTTCAAATGATAATGACAATAACATATTACTTTCCTTTGATTCTGCAAAATGGATGGAAGAAATCATCCCATGATGCTTTACGTTATACTTATCTTGCGCAGTGCACACTAAAATGACTGTGACATCATTGTATGATCATCCACGTTATTACATTGAATGGTTTATTTGATCTAGACCTATAAATATAAATTTAATTTATTTACACATGAAAGGTTAGGTTAGGCTCGGTTGAATAAATATCATTATTATTAATATAAACTAGCTATGTTATTTCAATGACATTATCAATATTAAATTATTTTTTACTTCATCTATAATTTGGTCGTTATGGATACTCTTGATCACCTACAACTAGGGAAATCATTTAAAGTTAAATTTACTATGATATAAAGTTAATTGTGGCCGTCATAGACAGTTTTACGCCTTTGTAAAGACATTAAAAATCATGTTTGGGGCTTAGTGTAATGTGTCCAAATAGGTCTAGAACAGTGGAAAGATATTCGTCGCTTAAGTGAATGGAACTTTTAATTATTTAATTTAAAAGTTGTTTTTTTCTTTGTTTCCTTTTTAGTTAAAATCGATTCTATGTGTTTTAATGTTTGGAATATAATGTATTGCTGAAATCAATATTTTTGATTATTATTATTATCATCACTGTGTCTTACTACCCGTTCGGGTTATACGCACTTACGCTACTGTGTAATGGTAGGGTGATTGTGAGATGAAATGGAGGACCTACAGTTTAACGTGGAATCCGAACCACGGTGGAGGCCTGGCATTCCCCACATTCACAAGATGTCTTGTCAGAGGTGAAGGAAGGGTTTGGTAATCAGATANTTACGCTACTGTGTAATGGTAGGGTGATTGTGAGATGAAATGGAGGACCTACAGTTTAACGTGGAATCCGAACCACGGTGGAGGCCTGGCATTCCCCACATTCACAAGATGTCTTGTCAGAGGTGAAGGAAGGGTTTGGTAATCAGATAAATCTGTGCCGGGACCGAGTATTGAACCCCGGCCACCAGCACCGAAGTGTGACACCTTACCCCTAGACCGCCAGGTCACCAAATATTTTTGATATTTTGAGAAAGAAATGGTTTAAACAGAACAGTTAAGACGTAGCCTACTAGACTGAGCTGTTCATCCACTTAAATAAAATATGTTGCAAAACAATATTATTCGATTTTACATCTTCTTGAGTATGTATGTAATAATATCTATGAAATATATATTTATGTAGTAATATAAAAAAAAGCGTATTAGGCCTGACACCACTACCTCTTTCAAGAATATTTTTTTATTTAATGTTATTAAACTTACCTGTGACATTGAGTGAGTGATAATAGAATCAGTCTCTATCCTTTTCTTTACCTTCTTAACCACTTGTCGCGACAGGTACGTCACCTTAGAGATGTCTTGAATGGAAATAGAGGGCTCGTTGTCTAGAAGACTCTTAATGACCAGAATCATCTTGTTGCTAACGTGTGGCCGCAGTCTTGGTCGCAATCCTATCCCTAGTACAGTACCGTTTTTTCGCCATTTCCTCACTAACTTGACAATACTAGATTTTGATGGTATTGGAGTCATGGGGAATCTTAAACGAAATTTACGGACACATTTTTTATGTTTATACTTTACATATTTCTCTACCAAATATACTTTCTCGTGAGTAGTGTATTTTCCCATAATTAATAATTAGAACTAATAAATAAATGAAATTAAAATGAAGTTCAGTAAAACAACCTCAACAATAGAGTCTTTAAATAACTTGTCTACATTTTAAAGCGGGAAACATTAGCGGGCTGAAAAGCTCCACATCCACAATAAACTAACCATTTTAATCCAGCATTGGAAAAATTAATAAAACTAACAATATAATATAGTTCCAAAAATAATCATAGATAGCGCAAGAAAGCAGAATTGGTTATAAATCACATAATAGATACCACCACAGATCAAATAATAATTCTGCCAACGAAAATATAACCAAAGATAAGTGTATTAATGAATAAATGATTGAATAATATATATTTAATAAGCATAATTAATGTAAATTATCGTAATTGAGACAATTGTTTTAATCTGTAATACAAAAATGTAGTTATTTCGGGTACTTTAAGAAAATTATATTTAAAACACATTTTTCCATGCAAATAATTCTTTAAAATCGCCAAGTTTAAGGTGCCACAGTTACTATATTTAAAATTGCGGCACGAGCACACTTGGTGGTGTAGGTAGTCCTAGGTACCTATAACAGCCCTACATAGTCGTGGAACCTGGATCCTCTGGAAATTTTGAGATATTTTACTTTGAGCTTATATCAGACATGCAACTAATACTCTCTAATAACCAAGTTTAAGGTGCCACAGTTTCCACATTTGAAATTGCGGCACGAGCACACTTGGTGGTGTAGGTAATACTAGGTACCTACAACATCCATAGATAGTCGTGGAACCTGGATCCTCTGGAATTTGTGAGATATTTGACTTTGAACTTATATCAGACATGCAACTAATAGGTACTCTATAATAACCAAGTTTAAGGTGCCACAGTTTCCACATTTGAAATTGCGGCACGAGCACACTTGGTGGTGTAGGTAGCACCAGGTACCTACAACAACCATGCATAGTCGTGGAACCTGGATCCTCTGGAAATTTTGAGATATTTTACTTTGAACTTATATCAGAAATGCAGAAAGTCCTCTAAGATAACCAAGTTTAAGGTGCCACAGTTTCTATATTTGATTCTGCGGCATGAGCACACATGGTGGGGATCATAGTTCTATACATCTATAATGACCCTGCATAACTGTGGAACCTGTTTCTGGCAATCAACCTGGTTTACTTTCAATTAAACATTGGCTGTCTTTATTAGTTCGGTAGACTGATTTGGTGCCCAAACAGCCGCGCGCTATAAGCACTTGCGTCGCGCCATGTATGTGCCGCTAAAAAAGTGGTCTACATATAAACTTTTTCTTTTCTCAATTTTCTTACACATTTATCTTGACTTCTTATTTTATTATAAATCAGAACTTTTTTGTTGTTTAAATTACAATATGGCTTGTATATAGTTAATCTAAATATTTGACACATACATTTTCCTGTATATATACATATACTACTACTAAATCTACTTGTCCTGTTATTTATTTATCATTACCTATTTACCTTGACCTGTGCCTGTTAGCATCTCAGTCTACTATGTATCAATACCATTATATAATGTATAACTATACTAGTCCTTCTTTCCCTAATGAAGTTATTTTGACTATATTCATTCCCCCCTACCCCCTTATTGATATTCCTTCTTTGGACTTCCTGGACAGTCTAGTTTAACACGACTCTAATTATTATTATTATTATTATTATTATTATTATTATTATTATTAGCACCGCGTCTTACTACCCGTTTGGGTTGTACGCACTTACGC
>CABFVX010009476.1:6049-18258 GCA_902151425.1 Timema shepardi
CCCCCCCCTCGCCCCGCAGTCTACAAAGTAGAAAATGGTACCCCATTCACTTTACAAACATGCATTTTCAGCCTGATCAAATTTATTTATATTTTATTTTGCTAGCACCATGTCTTACTACCTGTTCCGGTCACACGCTTATGTACCAATTACGCTAATGGTCATAGGGGTATGTAAGACTATATTTAAAAGAAATGTACACACATTTGCGTGGAAAGAAAGTGTAAAACAGTTTTGAAAATTCAGCACACCCGACAAGATGCAAACCTTGATCTCCCCATCATCAATACTCTATTCTACCGCAATGAAATTTTCTGAATATCAATTATCAGGGTATCTCTATGAGATAGAGAGAATGTCTATTGAAAAGATTGGCCAATAGCCTTGAGGGCGTTGTTTGTACCTTTAGCAGTTGACCATCTCTATCGACGACAAATTCAGATATGAAGAAACTTATTTTTAGGGTTACTAAAATTACTAGGACTATTTTCATATATTCATACATCAAGCCACATAATCTGTAAATTTCAGTTTTATAGTATCTATAGATACCAAAGTAATAATAATCGAATCAAAATGATCCATTGTTTTGTTAGAAGGGGGCAGAATAGCCCACGCGACCTTTAAATTACATTTGCATTTTTCTACTAACCAAATGGCTTTGGCCAACAGATCAAAGCAAGATTCCACAACTTTATTATTATTATTATTATTATTATTAGCACCGCGTCTTACTACCCGTTCGGGTTATACGCACTCACGCTAATGTGTAATGGTAGGGTGATTGTGAGATGAAATGGAGGACCTACAGTTTAACGTGGAATCCAAACCACGGTGGAGGCCTGGCATTCCACACATTCACAAGATGTCTTGTCAGAGGTGAAGGAAGGGTTTGGTAATCAGATAAATCTGTGCCGGGACCGAGGATTGAACCCCGACCGCCAGCACAGAAGTCTGACACCTTACCCCTAGACCGCCAGGTCACCTAGTAATAACAGACAACGAGTAAGGGACTTATTGCGTTAAAACTTGAGTAGTATCTCTTCACAACTAAAGCTCACAAAAGTGTATTAATATATTTACCAATATCTAAGAAACTTTTGGTTTTATAAAAATATATTCCAAATAAAAGTTATTTATATTTAATAGTACTACAATTTTACTGCGATAAGTTAGTTAGTATCTCAAATATTTGCGGAGATATAGACATTTTTGCTTCTATAAAGAACCCTAAAATTAATTTTCATGGGAAAATTAAAAAAGTCATTATGTTTATAATTTTAATAAACGCCATGATACGAATTTTAATCAAAATCGTTTAAGCCGATTTTGAGAAAATGAAATGTTTCTCTTATCACAATTTAGTAAACTGCTCTTAATCTTAGGGTTATACAGACAGACGGCGTTGCAAAGACCACTTTTTAGGATTCGGGGGGTCATGAAATGTCGACATCCATCAACATATTTGGTTAGATTTCTTTGACGGTAGTAAAACTTTTCCTTAAAATGTTAGAAAATTTTTAATATATATATATATATATTTTCGTATAGCTTGAAAACTATTGGTATTATAAAAATACATTTCAAGTAAAAGATGTTTGTTATAAATAGATCTATATGCATGCAACGATAAGTAAGTTCATATTTCAAAGACTTACTGAGATAAAATTAAAAATTAGAATTTACGCATCAGACTGGAACCCTTAAAGTCATTTTGATGAAAAGATGAGAGTAGCCATTTTGTTTATAATATTGATCAAAGCTTAGAAATGAGATTTAATCAGAATCAATAAAGCCGATTTTGGTCAAACCGATTTTTTCTCTTTCTGCCCTTAAGGAAACTACCCTTAATTTTAGATTTGGATATCAAATTCTAAATAATAATAATAATATTTAGCACCGCGTCTTACTACCCGTTCGGGTTATACGCTTCTAAGTACTAATTACTCCAGTGGATTAGGAATTGGGCAGGTTTAAATAGAGGAAGTGAACCCGCATTTACGTGGAGGTAGAGAAGAAAACCATTTAGGAAAAACCACCCTCAGTTCACCCTAGCGAGATTCGAACCTCGATCTCCCCGTCCTCAGCGGTTGAGCTCAACACACCAAATTCTAAAAACTCCTTGGGGTAGTCATATGAAAACCCTATATACCATGCTTTAGCCCAATATGTAAGATAGTTTAGGCTCCAGCCCGAGGTACAGACTGGCAAACAGAAAGAAAGTCACCACTGCGCAAACAATTGTTGGGGTTTGAGGGGTGGGGGGTGGGGGAACGGTCAAGGAACGTCGACATCCATTAAATCTCGATCTCATTTTTTTTTTTGACGATCGCAATACTTGTTCTAGTTGTAAGGTAGCGAGAAAGAATAAATATTGATATTTGGTCCCCAAGGGTCAACACTTGGTTTAAAATGTTGCATTCCGGTTTAAGTTTCCTACAATTTTATCAGGAGTTGCACATTTTATGGTTATAGCATTGCTATTAAATTCCTCATCTATAAATTGTGACCAATAAAACGGATACATATTGGGTATTGAATCTATAATGATAGAGATAGATAATTGCTGTTCAAACATTTCACCCTAGGAGGTTGAAAGAAAGAGAACTTACACATTTTGAGAGACTCACTAAATTTCTTACTCTATTATTACGTTAAAACTTAACAACTTACAACTAAAGGTTATAAAATTGTACTTGACAATGTCTCAGAAACTGTTGGTTTTATAAAAATATATTAAATATACTTTTATTTTTAATAGCACTATAATGTTGCAATGATAAGTTATTTTGTATCGCAAATCGTTGTGGGGATACTGATATTTCCGCTTCTGTAAGGTGCCCTAAAATTCATTTTCATTGGAAAATGAAAAAAACAATTTTATTGCTAATCTTAATCAATGCCTATATACGATTTTTAATTAACATCGGTAGAGCGGATTTTGAGAAAATCTATTTTTTTTTCTCTTTTCGCTTTTTATTGGACTGCTCTTAATTTTGCGGTTAAAAAGACCCACAGACAGACGGACGGCATTGCAAAGACCACTTTTTAGGGTTCGTAGGTCATGAGACGTCGACATCCATCAACGTTTCGGGTTAGATTTTTTTTACGATCGCAATAGTGTTCGAAAACAGATTTGAATACTCTTGTGTAAGATCAAGATGTTATCTAGGCGGTCTCCGTGCAATATCCAATGGTGATAAGAATATTATTAAGTCCAATTTTCATTATAATGTTATTATTATTAGCACCGCGTCTTACTACCCGTTCGGGTTATACGCACTTTCGCTAATGTGTAATGGTAGGGTGATTGTGAGATGAAATGGAGGACCTACAGTTTAACGTGGAATCCGAACCACGGTGGAGGCCTGGCATTCCCCACATTCACAAGATGTTCATTATAATGGCTTCTTATGAAATACAAAAATAAGTTAGAGGCCAAATTGATAATGCTTATTATTTTAAAGTGTAATTTTATAGGTATTGATAATATAAACCCTAAAGTGACAATTGCCAATCACATAATCTAAAGTATGAATACATAAAAGTAGATCTAGATCCTTTAATAGCTGTAAGATAAGGCCCTTACTGTAAATACTGGTTTGTATAAATACCACACGTCAATTAGTTTGCAAGCTGTAAACAGGAATACATAAAATAACCGAATCATAAATCATTTATTTCTTCTGCTCTCTGTGGAGAAGGAGGTCATGAACTAAAGGTCGTTAGACTAAAGTGCTGAGTTCAATTTAATGTTTTATAATCTTCTTTAAAAACCTAGACTACATACTTTCTAGAATTACACCTATTTGAATTTCCATTTGGTTAAGAACATTCTCTATTAGTAAGATTTAATGTGGGGAATGCCAGGCCTCCGCCGTGGTTCGGATTCCACGTTAAACTGTAGGTCCTCCATTTCATCTCACAATCACCCTACACATTACACATGAGCGTAAGTGCGTATAACCGGAACGGGTAGTAATACTGGGTGCTAATAATAATAATAATAATATTATTAAGATTATTTCTAAGGCGAGTACTTGTGTATTTTCTCCTAAAAAGCCCCACTTTTCGTTTATTTCTTACTAAACTAATTTAATAAAATCATTTCAATCCTTTTAACAAAAGCTAAAAAGAAATAATCAATGATATGAATAAATTGAGAATACAATTTCATAATTAAAATTAAATCTTCAATTAATTTAATATGTTGTCAGTAAAATAAATTCAAATCAATTTTTTCTTTGAAATAATTATACAATGTTACTCATGCAAAATAATTTCCAGATATCTATCTATTACATTAATATAAAACAACTTTGGAAAAATTTCGGATTTTTTAAATATTTTCCATTAGTTTACTTTTAACATTTTTTACAGAAAATAAAAGTAGTCACTGTTATTTATCAGGTAAAACACACCCCATACAGTGCATATTAAAATTGAGCAGAGTAGTTGGTCATTTTTGACCAGAAAACTATTTTTCAAATATTTTTGATCAGTAAACTATCCTTAAACTACGTCAGGGAAAATATATGACTTGGAATAAAAACCCTGTGGTGACCTGTCGGTCTAGGGGTAAGGTGTCAGACATCTGTGCTGGCGGCCGGGGTTCAATCCTCGGTCCCGGCACATATTTATCTGATTACCAAACCCTTCCTTCACCTCTGACAAGACATCTTGTGAATGTGGGGAATGCCAGGCCTCCGCCGTGGTTCGGATTCCACGTTAAACTCTAGGTCCTCCATTTCATCTCACAATCACCCTACCATTACACATTAGCGTAAGTGCGTATAACCCGAACGGGTAGTAAGACGCGGTGCTAATAATACTAATAATAATATTTAAAGACCAGCCCAGACCGTAGGCTGAGAATAGTAGACCTAATGGACGTAAGAAAACTATCAATAATATTAAAGTTAAAATCAATATTTGAGCTTGAGGTATGTCCGTGTACATTCTAAATATCAAGGGTGAACGGAGCACATAAAACAAACCTTTTTGGTTGTTGCCCCAGTTACAGAGAGACATGACCATCTAATATCCAGGTTGAAACTCTGTAAGATTACAGTACTTTCTCTATACGATCAAGTAAAACAACCTCACATATCTTAACGGGCATGCGTGCACCCATTTGAACAATTTTGATCTATAGTGTGACGCGTTGTGGTTATGACCTGTAAGGTTAACACATGTGTTCACGTTATTTTTTTTATTTTTTTTTTCAAACTAGTTGTTTCGCAATCAACCATCAGCGTTGACTGAATGATCATTCTCAAGTTGAAGGTTCTTGGTCTTAAGGTCGTAACATTTACCCTCTCGTCATGAGAGAACACGTGTTATATCGATCTGTCGACCTCTAGTTTCATTTAATCAATAGTTTTGATAACGGTTGTATATTTCAATTATTCATATCACAGACATGCCACTGTTAGAAACTCTGGTTACGCTCTCCTATCGGAGAAGCACACGATACCTAGGCTCTGGCAGCTCACGATACCTAGGCTCTGGCAGCTCACGATACCTAGGCTCTGGCAGCTCACGATACCTAGGCTCTGGCAGCTCACGATACCTAGGCTCTGGCAGCTCACGATACCTAGGCTCTGGCAGCTCACGATACCTAGGCTCTGGCAGCTCACGATACCTAGGCTCTGGCAGCTCACGATACCTAGGCTCTGGCAGCTCACGATACCTAGGCTCTGGCAGCTCACGATACCTAGGCTCTGGCAGCTCACGATACCTAGGCTCTGGCAGCTCACGATACCTAGGCTCTGGCAGCTCACGATACCTAGGCTCTGGCAGCTCACGATACCTAGGCTCTGGCAGCTCACGATACCTAGGCTCTGGCAGCTCACGATACCTAGGCTCTGGCAGCTCACGATACCTAGGCTCTGGCAGCTCACGATACCTAGGCTCTGGCAGCTCACGATACCTAGGCTCTGGCAGCTCACGATACCTAGGCTCTGGCAGCTCACGATACCTAGGCTCTGGCAGCTCACGATACCTAGGCTCTGGCAGCTAGGCGTTCACCTTGTAATAAAAAAATAATAATAATATAATAAAAGTTTTAAAAGAAAAATATATATTTTCCCTTGTTCATTCAGTCAGTGTAAGAGAAATATTTATTTTCTTTATCTATATAATTTGGGTTTTTGTTGGGCGCCGCCCCTGGTATCTAGGGGAAAAATAATAATCAAAAGGAAAAATACAATTACCTCGGCTATCAACTCAGTGGCACGACGACTCTCAACCTCGAGACCACTGGGTGAACTTAAAACTAAAAAACATGAACAATTTAGATTAAAAAAAATAATGGATTGTTGAAGAAAAATGTAATTTAGACTACAAATAAAAATAAATGTATAAAAAAACAATTGTTGGCACTTTTAGTGAATTTATTGTTGTTTCCCTTTTGTCCACATTCAAACCCTACCTATGGAATTCCGGTTAATTAAAATTCTAATTTAATAAAGTATAGCACAGTATTGTTGGACCAAAAGAAGAGAAAAAAATAGATACAATCAATAAAATTAATAATTATACATAAAATAAAATGTTAAATAATTCCTTGTATTAGTTTGTCCTTCTGGAAATAAATAAGTTCTGGTTTATTTAGGAAAGAGAAAAGAAATGATTACAATAATCGAAAGTTGAAGAGTTGGTTTGACCTCACCCATGAATAACTAGTCCATACTGAAACATCATCTTCATAAATTGGTTTCACTTCAAATTCTTCCACAATTTAAATGAGCATAAATCTTGTAGCTCTTACACACTCTCTTAGCTTCCCTTTTTTACTGCTTTCACTTTAATCTTCCACTTTTGAATCACTATAAAATAACTTGAATTGGGAGCCCACATCCATTTTGCCCCATGTTGGACCCACAACCAGGAAGAAGACCTCCCTACTCTTTTAAAAACATTCCAATCTTCTAAATTTAAAAATGTTATATTCTTACTTCCAAGTCCAAAGAGAAAGCTAATCTATAACGAAAATGAATTGTTGGCTATAGACTAGGGATAAAATAAAAATGAAATGTAGGTTTAATATAAATATTTAAATATAGCCAATTGAATGTGAATAATGTTTTATAAAGAACTAAATGTCTATTTCCTTCTGTCAAAAATTGAACAGCCCGCTTGATTTTTCTTCCTTCCTTCTCCTTTCCTTCATACGAAGTCCTCTACTGACTTGTTTGATAGCACTGCGCATGCGTTAAAACAAACATGGCCGACAGTGAGAACAAATACAAGAGTCAATCACACTTATTAAAAGGATAATTAATATGCTTAATAAAAGGTAAGTGTTCTTCCTTAAATCAAAATTCCTTATTTAAATTATTTAAAACAATGTTTTACGTTGTTCCTTCCGTCCTTTTATTTAATTTAATAGATGTATACAGCATCATTAGTCAGGCCGGCGACCAGCTGACGAACTTCGAAGATTTCACGCGAAAATAAATTAGAAATTGTTCACAAAAGGTAGAAAAAATAGGGAAGGTACAAGGTAGGGTGGCAAAAAACATCACAGCCTACACCAATAAGTATCTAGGCTTAGGATCCTAAAATGTAGAAAATGTATCTGTAACTGCTTAATTCCTTTCACAATGATGAATTACTGGCCGGGGGACTAGGTGTTGTGACTATTCTATAATGATGCTAGTTTGTAATCCACCTGCTGATACATTCATTCAGTCTTCTCAGAAAGCGACAGACTAATTCAACACCGGTTAATGGGGAGGTATTTTAACTTTACTTGTGTGTGCTCCACGTTACACGGTTTTATCGGGCTGTCCACATATTTAAACTTATCTCTAATAGGGTTTGAGAAGGTTATAATTTAGATAAAATTTACCAACATATATGTGGAGGTGTAGTCAGGATTCAATTAGAAACATGAAATTAAATTTTAATTAAAGGTAGAGAGCCACTTACGAAAAGCCATCATTAGAGTATGAAGAGCCATGTTTCCAACCCTCGTATTCCCGTCACTGGTGAACCGTATTAGATTAGGATAAGGCGACTACTTACGAAATCAGTTGTTTCAAATTATATTTTTAGCGTTAAGATACCCGCTAAGGGGAGTACAGAACCACTTAGTCTGGTTCTATTAGTAAGGAATATTACCCTTCCTTCACCTCTGACAAGACATCTTGTGAATGTGGGGAATGCCAGGCCTCCACCGTGGTTCGGATTCCACGTTAAACTGTAGGTCCTCCATTTCATCTCACAATCNACAATCACCCTACCATTACACATTAGCGTAAGTGCGTATAACCCGAACGGGTAGTAAGACGTGGTGCTAATAATAATAATAGTAAGGAATATTCAGGCTGGGTGTACTAAAGGTGTTTTTCTACCCCTGTACATGCTAAGGGTGGCACACTTCTTATCGAATCCCACCCTGCTCATCCATACACCAATAGCGTTATTAAAATACACCTAGCCTGGATGGGTAGTAAGATTATATGAACAAATATACAGGCAAGCTTTATAATTTTGGATGAGCTTACATAATTGGCACAATGAGTTTATTATTCAAATTGAAGTAAACATTTCTTTTTACTGTGAAAATACCATAAACAAGTTTTGGAATAATTTTCCTTAAACATAGATAGTATTTTCACACAACTACTAAATCATATTTCAAGTTGCGGTTAGAGGTAGAGTGGAAAATGTTCAGTTTTTTTCAGTTTTTATATCAACACTTTTTTGTTCAAATAGATCAAACAGTTATCCAGTACAAGCTTAGAAATTAATTTTCTTCACATGGTCACCCCAACATTTGTTGGATATCTTTCAAGAGTGTCCTGGAATTTAAAAACTACTTTTTATCTTCATTTAAAAAGTTTCTTATCCCACTAAATGCAGTTTCGATCATCATCGTCATCAACTTTCGGTATCACCATGAAAAGAAAATTAAACTCTTTGTTTGTATTGAAACACTATTTTATTTGTTTTGGCCAAAATAAAATGTTTTTCTATAAGAACTGGAGAATCCCATACCTTTTCTAGCGCTCCCTTACAGCCCCACCTTAAGACAGCGTATTATTTTATTAAAACCAATTCAAACTTTTTAAACCATAAATTATGAGTTACATCATGGTATTAAAATACCACGTCCTAAAACGTCAAGATCAGAATTTTGATTGAGTAGAAAACTGTCTTGTGAGATGTATTTTTACAGCAACAAACATAAATTGATAAATGGTTATAAAAGTTATTATCAATATATTTTAGCATAAATATATCTATCATAACAATCCACATATATTTTGAACCCAATGATTAATATTATTATTGCCTTTCAACTACAGTAATGGCATGCAAAGGTTTCTATTTACCACTACATCACGAAATATATTCTTTAAACTAAGTCTCAAAATAGTTTTGCCTACACTGTTGGCAGTGCAGTCTGAGGCGAGGTTTCGTGAACAAAACGCATGCGTATTGTGCTACAGAGTGTTGCGGAGGAAGCACTGGGTGTTTCCATATGATGACGTACTGATCTGCAGAAGCACGGTCTATTAGCTGAAAGGGCAGGAAGGAACTTTGGAAGATGATAGAGTCACTCACTCTCACTATTGTTTTAAAAAATTGGTTTGAATTGAGATGGTTGAGAACTATCACAATCCCATTTAGATATTAACTCTAAATTTGGTTTTACTTCCTCTGATAAATTATTATTATTGGCACCGCGTCTTACTACCCGTTCGGGTTATAAGCACTTACTCTAATCTGTAATGGTAGGGTGATTGTGAGATGAAATGGAGGACCTACAGTTTAACGTGGAATCCGAACCACGGTGGAGGCCTGGCAATTCCCCACATTCACAAGATGTCTTGTCAGAGGTGAGGGAAGGGTTTGGTAATCAGATAAACCTGTGCCGGGACCGAGGATTGAACCCCGGCCGCCAGCACAGAAGTCTGTCACCTTACCCCTAGACCACCAGGTCACCCTCCTCTGATAAACATTCTAATATTTCATCTAAGTAATGGCATAATCTTTAAGAGAAGTGATCCAAAATATGTTGTAAATTTATTTTAGCATTTTTCTTTTTCACTGAAATCGACTCTTCTTTTGGATAGCACCCTTGCTCTTTGCCCTATTTAGTAAAGATTAATATGTATGCATGCAGCTTGAATTATTTCATGTTTTTTTCTTGTAAGGTCAGCCTCAACAAATATTGAAAATGTTTCTGATTGTATGTACTTTATGGTAGATGGCTTTCGTAGCAATATTTATAAGTACTATTCTCTGTTGCTGTCCAACAACGGATATCTTTATTATTGTGAGTCATTGATGATTGGTTTATCTCAATGGCGACTGTGTGTGGGATATTCCTCATCGGGAATAGTTTAGTTAGTATTTAAATATCACATTAACACAAGAATAATTAGCAAACAAGGCCTGACACATATTTAAAAACACCTTTATAAATCAAGAATTATCTAAAATTGTTAATAGCTAATTGTTAATCAAGAATTATCTAAAATGGTAAGTTGTTTCCTATTTTGTATTGAAATGTATAACCATATGGCATTATACTAATAAATATATAAAAACTAAATATCATAGATAAAAGAACATACTTTCTAGTTCCGTAATGTAAAATTTAGCTCAATCCGTCAATAAACTTTGATTGAAGACCAAAACTAGATAGTATATAACAACCAAAAGGAGCCCACAAATTAGCGACTTCAATAAAACACGCAGACTGGGCTCGAACTGGTGGCACCACAATTGGAAGTGTTTCACCTTCCCGATAACTGACGTAAAAAGTATTTATCTGCTGGAAGATACAAATTGTGTGGTTTTTAAAGAACGTTATATTTTCCTATTTTTGGCCAGTTATCACACATAAATTCTCCTCTAAGCGGCGTGTTCTGCTTCATAGAAGATAGTAATATTCTTGTTATCTAGTGTGTTAAGAAGACTCAAGTAAATATTTGTTATTATTAATATTATTATTATTATTATTATTATTATTAGCACTACGTCTTACTTCCCGTTCGGGTTATACGCACTTACACTAATGTGTAATGGTAGGGTGATTGTGAGATGAAATGAAGGACCTACAGTTTAACGTGGGATCCGAACCACGGCGGAGGCCTGGAATTCCCCACATTCACAAGATGTCATGTCAGAGGTGAAGGAAGGGTTTGGTAATCAGGTAAATCTTTGCCGGGACCGAGGGTTGAACCCCGGCCGCCAGCATAGAAGTCGGACACCTTACCCCTAGACCGCCAGGTCACCGACTAAATTGTTGTTATCGTGGACAGTTTATGAGTTGACGAGAAACAAACACAGGTCCTAGCCCTGGAAAGACTTTCTCGCAAGTGTGTTCTTGAGAGCCATAGCAGATATATTCCAGTGTCTCAGGAGAAGGACATGTTATCATATTTACTCGTTTACAGCTCAATTCAGCCCATGATCAATTTATAACGTGCACGATTCCCCTTCATACTTTATTTGGTGTGTATTATAAATTGTATCGTGTTTATTTAATAATTGATAGCACGCCACATTAATTGGTTACTCAACTTATAGCATGATGTATTGCCTTAACAGGTGTTGACCTTATCTTAGACGCGTTTGCCAGGCGGAACCAACCAATAAACTAACACCCATAATCCACCACGTATTCGCACTTTGAATCAGAGATTTTACAAAAAGATACAATTGGCGTACGGATAAAATTGGTCTTCCCATAAGAATTAACATGCTCGTCAATTTCTACCTGATTCATTGATGGCTCATGCTTACGAGGGAAATTATATTCAAATTCATGACTTACACTAACAACAATAATCAAACTAATTTATTCTATGTATTAAAAAAAAGATTTACTAAGAAAAGTAGTTATGTTCAATCCTAGGCTTACGTTAGAAAATAATCGCGTGCATAATTTGTAGTTTAGTATCAATATTTTACTCTCCTAAACACTCGAGCCTCTCAATTCCTAATCATGATAGAATGCAAACCTATTTACAGGCGTGTCGGTGAAGAAGACTATCTGAATAAATAAGGGTGGTTTGAAAAGAGATAGAACACATTTTCCCAAGCCTCCGTTTTAAAGTAATTAATTTGTGTATCACGCAAATATCAACTACCAATAGAGGACGTGGGATAGCTGTCAAGACGTCTTCCTCATGTCTATCTTGGAGGGAGGGTGGTGAAGGGGAGGGGGGGTTTAAACTTGAAAGGAT
>CABFVX010009477.1:2880-18252 GCA_902151425.1 Timema shepardi
GGGGGGGGGGGGGTAACCTGATGTACGATGCAATACAAAACGATGCTTTATGGGCAGAAATTGGCACCCAGGGGGTTGAGGTATATTAACCCCTATCTACCATAAACCACCCCCACCCCCCAAACCCACCACAAAAACACTCAATACATGCATAACCCCCAGTCAAACTCATCACTCATAAATTTACTGAAAATTACTTTGTGTTGCACAAAATTTTAAACCACAGGTTTGCGTGGCCCTTTTTTTTATTTTTATAATAGAGAGAAAAATGTTTATGTGTTATTTCTGGTAGACCTATAAAAAAAACTGTTGTTAATTTGGGAATTGCATTCAAGCGTATGAGTGTGAACAATTTATTAATACGATGTTTTTTTTCTGTACACAACAATTGATGTGTTTTTATAGCTGTTCTAGTTATGAAAATCATTTTTTGAAATGTTTTTTTTAAAATCATGATGTACACACACACCCTATCGGATAATCTTTTTTTTTAGATAAAATATATGTTCATTTGTTTTGGTTGTTGATAGGAGATCAACTGTTGAGTAGATCATCGGTTATTTCTGATTTTTTTTTTAACCCGGGGTTTGAAATGAGTTTTCCGAGCTCCCTCCGCTGTCGTAAACTTGGAAACGGGTGGTTAAAAAAAAATGTGTATACGCAGCTAAAAATTTATTAGATCGCTCCTACGTTCCATTCTTTACAAGTTGCGTTATTGCAAGTGGATTTTTTTTGCTGTGGAAATTGTTAACTCAGAGTGCAATTTACGTTCAATATTTATTATAGGAGAAAAAAAAACCTGGACAAAAAAAAGTTAACTGCGATTGTTAAACCAAGTTGTGTGAGAGGTGATCGCAACCTTTGGTGAATATAGCATTTGGAAACTTTCAGGAACAAATTTATTATTATTATTATTATTAGCACCGCGTCTTACTACCCGTTCGGGTTATACGCACTTACGCTAATCTGTAATGGTAGTGTGATTGTGAGATGAAATGGAGGACCTACAGTTTAACGTGGAATCCGAACCACGGTGGAGGCCTGGCATTCCCCACATTCACAAGATGTCTTGTCAGAGGTGAAGGAAGGGTTTGGTAATCAGATAAATCTGTGCCGGGACCGAGGATTGAACCCCGGCCGCCAGCATAGAAGTCTGACACCTTACCCCCTAGACCACCAGCTCACCCTCCACAATAAAATATAGGATATAGAAATACTATATGATGATGGCAGATAAGGTTTAGGCCCTATATAATATACAGTGCGTAAAGACATATATATGTATACGTATGTATAAACGTTATTTGACATAATTGTCGATTATTCTTATAGCCTATTTTATTTAATATAATA
The DNA here is from genome assembly GCA_902151425.1 of Timema shepardi. Lineage (NCBI taxonomy): Eukaryota > Metazoa > Arthropoda > Insecta > Phasmatodea > Timematidae > Timema > Timema shepardi. The sequence goes on from CABFVX010009477.1 coordinate 4,234, forward strand.
ATAGTACTAGCATTGTATTACCGAAAGTCAAACTTAACTGTGCAACCTTACATTGGACGGTTTATAATCCATTCTCCTTGTCCTACCACCCATCCGGACCTTCCCGCATAGTTACAATGATGTGGGAGGGACGATAAAGGTAGAAATTCAAGGAAATGTACCAGCAGTTGCGTGGAGGAAGAGTGTGAAATCATTTAGGGGGGAAAAGCACCCTCATTACATCCTGTCCAGGATTCAAACCAGGCTACACTGTACTTGAGGTTAATCCGGTTGGTAAGCAAAAAGTACGGTCGGAATGGTAAAATAATGGTAAATTATGTTAAAGCAACGGGGTGGAGGGCGTAGGGGGGTTTAGTAAGTTTGAAAATATAATATAATATATTTATATTTGCTTCTGGCATTGAACGGAATTACATTCATCGCACGGCTCTGGCTCGAATGTTTTATCTAACATTTCCGGTCGGGTTTGCTCGCCGGTAATAATCGTGTTAGTCTGGGTTAGGGTATATGGGTATGACGGAAATAAAGATGGGGTTCCGCCCCCTTCCCCCCTCGCCTTCCCGTTCAACCCAATTTGACCAACAGAGAAGATGAGGACAATAATAAAAGTGAGAGGGGTTTGGGCAATGAATCAGACACGGTACTGTGACCGTCTCACTCTGACAAGACCGGTCATGGTGGAGGAAGGTGGATGTGAGCACTACCTCTCGGTTGTGTGACTCGGAGAGATTGAACACACGAAGTACCTATAAGTACCAAAGAAGTACCTATAAAATAATGTAATATTGGTGTGGGCAGAAGGAAAAATGTATTTGTATGTAACCCATATGGGTGAGCACACTGACTAAACGTCAAGCTCATCTGATTTGGTTTTATGGTAATGGGAAGGTCTGGGTTCGAATACTAACTGAGCACGCTGAGGGTTTTTTATTTCCTAAATGGTTTATCGCTCTCTCTACAGGAAAATGCATATACATTTTTCTTTACTATACCTTACTCATACCTAACACATTTGTGCACCCAACACTCACCCCGGTGTAGCGGAGGTAAGGGCCAGTAGCCACCCTGTATAAGAGTGTCTGTTACACTAACCGTGGTGTAGCCGAAGTAAGGACCAGTAGCCACCCTGTATAAGAGTGACAATCGGGCATGGGCTGTGATGGATGGAATTAGCGGCAATGTTCATAGACGACTAATTAGATTCGTGCCTTCCCCTGTAACTTCGCCACATCATTAAACACCCCTCGCTGCGGGGGGTAAAAAGAGGTCCGATAACGTAGTTTACACACAAATCATGGAACAATAACTTAATATCCCTACATCTACTCCAGCCGCCCTTCATTACACTGCTTTCCGCTTTCAATTTTTGTAATCATTTATTTTACTTTGATTCGCGAATCGTTTTATAAGATTTATATAACAAATTATATTCATTTTATCGAATAGAATAAAAAAAGACTAGATTTAAGCGATTATGCAATGTCGCTTTAAAACTTAAACTGTCCAATTTTCACAAGAAAGTTAGAAAAAATTACTAGATCTTCTTTTAAGTGTTCATACTGCACGACAATCCATGTGATCTGAAACTTCAGTTGCCGAATGGTCTAAGGCGTCACTCTCACGTTAGACTGGGCCTGTTGATGATGGGGAGATAAGGGTTCAAATCCTGATCGGGTTAACTGAGGGTGGTTTTCCCTAAATAGTTTCCCCACTCTCCTTCCACGCAAGTGCGGGTAGATTATCTCTAAAAGGCTTCCTTCCTCATATATGCCCCGTTAAAGTAATTATCACGTATACGTAGGCCTACCCCCTGACCAGATAGTAACACGCTCTAGTAACATTAATACTCGTACATATAAAGTAACAATAATGATATTATTATTATTATTATTAGCACCGCGTCTTACTATCCGTTCTGGTTATACACACTTACGCTAATGTGTAATGGTAGGGTGATTGTGAGATGAAATGGAGGACCTACAGTTTAACGTGGAATCCGAACCACGGTGGAGGCCTGGCATTCCCCACATTCACAAGATGTCTTGTCAGAGGTGAAGGAAGGGTTTGGTAATCAGATAAATCTGTGCCGGTACCGAGGATTGAACCCCGGCCGCCAGCATAGAAGTCTGACACCTTACCCCTAGACCACCAGGTCACCAATAATGATATTGTATTTTTTATCGATCATGACTGTAATGACACATGTTTATATTTTCTAAAAGTTTATTTCTACCAAAATCCTACTATATTAGGCCTACCTAAATAATATCATGCCATTACAACAGTAAAACATTAAAAACAGTAGAAGTGATAGTTTTGTAGTCTACAATAAAAATAGTAGAACTATTTATTTATAGTTTTATAATTATTTACATGGTAGGGTGAACCCGGGACAATTGACAATGCTAACATATTATATATATTTTTTATTAGGCCCCTTATCAGTGATATAATTATTTTGAAAATAGAAACATTTAAAAATTTGATTAAATAAAAAAGTTGCAAATATCATAATTTTGCTACACCCACATGGCAATATATAACATAAAAAAAATTCTTTGAAAGTATTAATAGCACTAATGTAAAATAATTTTTATTTTAGAGAATAAAATAAAATAAAGATCGCGTCTAGTCAATAATAGGCCATTGATTCAGTTGATAATCCAAAAATGCATCGTGTAATTTCAGGTGATTTTGGCATAGTTATATTTTAATAAATCATGTTCTGAATAGTTGACTTTTTTTTAAAATTGTAAAAGTTAGTATAAACGTATAAATACTTGTTGGCCTCTTAACCCCGAATAGTGCAATGTATGTAGTCTTAAAAGGTATATTATTTATTCCGATTGTGTCGGATAACAATATGTAACTCATCATTATATAACCTGCTCCCTTTCTCAGTATCTAATATCGTTTTTGATAGTTAAAACAATTAACTATTACAGAATAACCTGAGATTACTCTCCAAATAAGCTTTTTTTTTTTAACTAAGTGTCGTAGGAGAAAATATTGTACATTTTTTAAAGTCCAAGTCAATTCTGTTAAAATTCCCTATTTCCCACGAATGAAAAGTAATAGTGTTTCCTCTAGAAACAGATGAAATTGTTATTTCCTTCGAAACAACCGTTCTTTTAACCACTTTGTTTGCTGCTTAGGTACAGTAGCCCCATGACTTCTTTGGTGCTGACTGACAGCTCACAGCTGTCAGCTAAAAACTTTCAAAAGTTACCAGACCAAATTATGTATCCCTACGCCGAACCAAATGATCTGCAAAAACGTGTGTTTCGCAGCTGTCACTTCTGACAGTCAAAATTTAGGTATTATACCTAAATGTTGACTGTCAGAAGTCAGCTGTGAGCTGTCAGTCAGCACCAAAGAAGACATGGGGCTACTGTATTTGTTATTTGGTTAGAGGCCGTCATGTGCTGCCACGCGTTGGTAATCCGAAGAAACTATAAATCGGTCCTCTTACCCCTAACGCTATGTTAGCCCGGTCTCCGCTATGCCCGGTAGATATAATACCAGAAATACATTCTCGAGACCGGCCACACTAGACTATGGGCCGGTCTTACAGTCACTCGTCAGAGTCCTCGTAGCTTAACTGTCTCTAAAGACTAACCGTTGGTTAAACTTGGCATTGTGTCTTACAATAATAGTTTTTATGTGCTCGTCAAGTTACGAACTGGTGCCTTCCACTTGTTCTTATTGTTAACTTTCTCGGAGCGCTAGATTTGTTTCAAAGCTTTTGATCGGCTGATTTTAACAACAGAGAATATGAGCAAGTCATTACTAGTACGTCTATGGAACTGTTATGAAAACAAATCAATCAATACAAACAATTCTAATTGGTGTTCAATCACTTCAAGAATTTCTAAATCTTTTTTTTCCCGTCCAAACAAAAATGTAAAAAAGAGTTCTTCCACGTTTTAAAATTCCGGTAAATTCTTTAGTTCCAAGTTTCTCTTCGGTCTCGAAGTTTTGGGTTCCTTAGAGCGTGTATACTCATCTACAAAGTGATTATAATCAAACAACAAATCACCAATTTCATAGGATAAATAAATATAACCTCACTTTAAAATTACAATCGCCACGAAAACAATATGGCGGAGTGTTTAACGTTGTAAATGTGGACGTTATGTTTGCTAGCCGGAAGGTAAACCCCGCGTTAACTTTACTAGCACTTTTACATGGACATTAGCGCTAACCAAACATTGTACAATCAAAAGTAGTGGTTGCTATCACTTAACCGGGTGTTAAGCGCTAACAAATAGAATAACGTGACATTGTATGATAGGGTCTAAGTGATTTGTTTAACAGCTGTTAGTAATCTAATTACGAGGCTATGCGAGAAACTAACTCCTTCCCTCATATCACACAGGAGTATGGATTAGAAAATTACTTTTTTAGAGAATAAAGCATTGTACAGCTTTAAAAAAAATATTTGTGGCTATTTTTTAGTATTTATTTTGGAGGCCCATGGATTCTTAAGGTGTCCCACATCAGTACGTCCGAATATTATTGTGTCCTTTCACTCTAAACTGTCTAGGGATGGTTTTTAACTAAATTACAGAACTATATCTGTAGCACAAACAACTAGAGAAATGGTCAAATCTCTAAGTGGACCGACCGACCATCTTTGGTGCCTATACCTGTTATATGTTCTCTCCCAGTCTGTCCCCATTTGACCACTGAGTGATAAGGACACACATGTTCAATTCAAATAAGCCCCCAAGTTTCTCATTAAATGCCATCTTGCTCACTAGAGATATTAAAGAACTGTATATACTACCAGCTGTATAAAATTAAACTGGACTTATCTACTGAAGTGATATTTTATTTATTACAAACAAAGAAAGATGTTTTGCTATAGTAAAAAAATCCAAAATATTGATCTTAGCTGGTGTCCCTTACTCTCCCATTTTAATTGGTCACGTCCAAGGTTTAAAAGTAACTTTACAAGCCGTGTCGTGCACAACAATATAAATTGAGCCCAGTAAATACAACTGAGATGGCAAACTAATAGTTTTAACATAAACAAACTAGAAATGAGCTACAATACATGTCAACATTGGAAAATTTTTAAATGGTATGAAATATATATTTATAAAGTGAGTTTCTATATAATTCATTTTATTGTGACAATTAAGTTTAGTAGAAAATCTCCAATTAAGAGAATATAATGTGTTTATTTTGCAATTAATTTAGTTTCTTAAGAAAATCACCAAACCAGACGTAGCTCAAAGCTATTTTGTTCTATCCTGCAAATTAAAATAACCAAACCAATAAAGTTGGCAGCTTTGCGATCAAAAGCAGTGCTCGGCGAGTTATCAAAATACCATTGAATAGGTATTTAAAACCATAAGACTAAAATAAAAAACTGTAGAATTAAACTAGTTCCTTGTAATATAATTTAGCAAATGTTGACAAGAATAAAGACCAGCTACCAGTAATCTACCAGGCCTATTGAGAATTTTTTTGGGGTCAATCTATTTATTTGTCCAAAGATGTAACAGATTGATTCACATTCATGGAAGGGCTTGCAGTTAAGTTCAAGTCAGTAAAACAAGAATACAAAAATAAATGTTTGTACATTTTTGGGGCAGTTTTCAGTTAGCAAAAATGCCTTTCTCTATACAAAAAATTTGGATTTTTTTTTTTCAAACATCGTTAAAAAAATGTTACTTTTGTTTTAATTGCTTTGTGTAAAACAATTCAACGTGTAGACTACAAACTCTGATTTAAATAGGATGGTACTTTTTTGAAAGATACAAACGTTATTAAAACAATTTTCATATATTCATACGTTGCGTAATTTTATCTTTTACTGTCACTTAAAGGTGACCTAGTGGTCTAGGGGTAAGGTATCAGACTTCTGTGCTGGCAGCCGGGGTTCAATCCTCGGTCCCGGCACAAATTTATCTGATTAACAAACCCTTCCTTCACCTCTGACAAGACATCTTGTGAATGTGGGGAATGTCAGACCTCCACCGTGGTTCGGATTCCACGTTGAACTGTGGGTCCTCCATTTCATCTCACAATCACCCTACCATTACACATTAGCGTAAGTGCGTATAACCCGATTGGGTAGTAAGACGCGGTGCTAATAATAATAATAATAATAATAATAATAATAATAATACATATGAAATACTACGCCTGCTTTATTGATATGCTCTCATTGTCGACATAAAATAGACCATGTTTCTATTTTCTAACGACTGTCTCTTGGCGTCCATCGCACAACTGACCCTTGTAGAACACATATTGGCCGGTAGCGACTCTTGATCATCGTCAACCAAACAGAAATACAATTGTCCCACCTTCTTGCGCCGAATATTTACAGCTTATCGTCAACAACATGTTGAACATTATAATCGACACACCGACATGTTTCTGCCATAGAGAAACCAAAGTTTCGTAAAAACGAACCTTTCAACAAAATCAAAAGTTTTCATTGCGATCTCTTAAGAGGACAGGCAGGACCTGTCAGCTCTGTCGCACAAGAAGTAGCCATTTAAAAAAAAAACATGGTTTGCTGATGTCTTGGTTTCAATTTGTTTCTAGGACAAACTTAAACTCCGCCCCCATAGTTTTGTATTAGTTTTAGATAAGCTAGTCTGAAAACGCACAGTATAGCCAATGGTCTTTTGAAAACCATAAGACTTAAGCTATTTTTGAATGATACAAACGCACACCAGTGGTCAAATAGTTTGTCACTAGACTCACATGCCACTTGATCGACGTGGTTGAAGGAGTCCCCGATATTATCCCAGTCGAGTGCACCAGAGGAGATTTTCCTCCTTCACTCAAAATATATACACTCAAGTCGTGCATCAAGCCCTGAGCATATAATTCTCAAACTAAGCTACGTCGTAAATGTGTGGTAAATTATTTTTAATCTTCTGCAAATTTATCCTTTCCAAAATCAGTAAAACGATCGAAGAACTGAATATTTTGGTCAAATAGCCTCCACAGTTTATAACAAAACGGTGGCGCTTAGTTTAGATTGTGTTCTAATATTAGTTATAATTAATTGGATTCTTTCAAAGGATAACTATTAATGGGATCTTAGAAATGATAAGCACCCCACACAGATGAGCACAAATAAAGGCCTACCTAATAAAACAAATGTTAAAATATAATTATTCTTTTGGCCAACGCCTTTACACATATCCTGTGAGTTTCATTAAGCTTTTTTATGCTTACGAGCCAAGATTTGTTTTTCACCAATCACTAAACAATTATTTGGCGTTGTCTTGGTTGAGTTTGCCTTTTACAAGTGTATTTTAGAGTATTACAGCCATTTTATTGCTGGAATAAAATTACATTATTTTGTAAAATTACCTCACAACTACAATCAAGTTAACAAACAGTGCGTATAACCCGAACGGGTAGTAAGACGCGATGCTAATAATAATAACAAGCAGTTAAATTATTTATAGAAGCGCTACAACGTGATTTTTCTTTGTGTCGCGGGTCTATCAACGCTTTGTAAATTACTAGAATAATATATCTTGAACATGTGACAAATGGGGTAATTAAATATACTGTTCATAAAGGTTTTATTGTAACTACTCCTTAAGGTAAGATCAGGATTATGCACTTCTGACTTTAGATTTTGTCACAAATATCTAGATACAGTCTCAACATAGTTAGTTTTCACAAAGCTGTCTTCAAGAGAAAAACTAACAAGTTTTTAAAGTCAAACGACTTTATTTAACCTGGAACGTGTATTCTTACATGGTACTAATCTTGTGTTTTTCATCAAAATTTTAATTTTACAAACTAAATACCTATATGCACATAAGGAAAACTATAAATATTAAACTTAAATAGGTCTGCTATAGTTTAAAACACAAATATTGTAATTAGACTCGTGTTAATATCTGGACGCGGGGAAAGCTATATATAGGCCTACAAATACACAAATTACCTTTTCTGTGAGTTCTAAAATAGGTAGCCTATTTTTGTCAAGGCTATGAAATATGCGAACAAGATGTACAGAATATTAGTATTATTTTGGAGTGAATACACTTTTAAAAATATGAACTAATTTTCTTTGTCGCAGCATTGATAGCATTTTAGTATATTATCAAAATAATATTTAGGCTATTATTATTCTAAAAGTATTGATATTATCTAGGGCCTATTAAAAGTGACAGCTTTATATAACATGTCTTGACGTACGAATACATGAAAGTATATCTAATATTTTTTTAATAAATATTAGATAAGGTTCTTCCTGTGAAAATTGGAATATAGCTTTCCTCTAATTTAACGAAGAGAAATAATTATTCCATTAATTGCATTGAGAGAAGAGAGTATATAATTAGATGTTTAGCCCAACATTCTATTATCAGCCTACTAAACTCAGTAAGATATTTTCATCATGAATAATAATAATAATATATTGACATAGTAAAATAATTATTTATTGAATTTGTATGAAAGAAAGGTTTTTTTTTATCAGGAACAAACTAATTAGAGGAGTATTAAAATAAACATTTATCAAGTAGTTAATCAAAGTTGTAAAGAAAATGTGTATGTTCTAATATAAACAACATTTAACTTATAACTTATTATAAGTTAAGACTTAGATATTGTTATTTAAAGAATCCAGAAAAATTTTATTTCAAATTTTATGTATGTGAATACTAATAAAAAAGGAATATTACGACTGAAATACCCTGGACAAGTTATTTATAATCTCGGAATATCAACTATAGCAAAATTTAATAATATCTAAAATATTTCATTCACTATTATGACATTTTATTATAATTGATATTCCAAGATTATAAATAAATTGTCCAGGGTCTTTCAGAAGTAATATGAATTTTTCATTAGTATTCACATTTATAAATTCACTTCTTACTAAAGATTTATTTATAATGTTTTCTAAAATATTTTATAACTTATTGAAGATTTAGATAGACATAACATAACATACTTTACAAAACAAATGCAAGATATTATTGATAAAATGTGTAAATTTGAGATGACAAAATATGATAGGTCATGAAACATTCTGACAATAATATAAGTTAGATGGGGCAGAGAGCCACGATGAGGTTAGGTCGTACATAAACCACTCGTTAGATAAAAAATTATTTTGTTTTTTCAAAATATGGATAACACCAAAATGAAGTATAAAAGTATAAACATGTCTGGTCCATTTAGATAATCAAAGTTTGTTTTAAGATGACGTCAAAATTTTTATAAAAATCGAATTCTTAGAGGGGTTGTCTCTGTCTGGCGATGAATTTGGAGATTGGTTTGTAACTTTTTCTAGATTATTAGCAACAAAATAAGCCCATAAGCGTGACAAGTCTATGATGTCTTCTCCAGAAAGGATTGCATTTTGTATTTCTATGGTCTATAATCTCCTATGGTATAGCTATTAGTATAATCTAGGGATTAATCTAACCAAGTTTTATATCTTAAAACTCTTGGCACGATGGCCGATAAAGCCCTGTTATAAATATATTACATTAAAGAATAGTTTTGTTAGATTCAATCATTTATTTCTAGACTTATCGCTAAATTAACCATAAAGTATTAAAGTATTTCAATCAATAAATACGATTTATTGTGTTTAATCTTGAGTAAAATAGGTTGTAAGCCTATTTCTCGGGCTCTGACACTTGTAATGGGCTGCCAGGGACCTCAATAAGTTGGTTTGTTGCCCAATATTCTAGATCAAGGTAGACATTTTGACAAGAATTTGATGCTCATTAACAAGTTTATTACATTTTACTTTTAAAGAAGAAACTATTGGAGCCAAGCACATTTTGAAGAGGTTTACAAAATATTGGTTTAGGTACGAGGCACGGATATAGGCGGGGATTGTGTTGTCATACGTCAAGCCATAGATAGTTTGTAAATGTAATAAACCCGTGATGATGGTCACGCGGACTAAATGACAAGCTCACATAGCCTGGTTTGAGGGTGAAGGAAAGGTCTGGGGTTCGAGACACGGTCAGGGTTTAAATCCTCCCTCCACGCTAATACATGAGGAATGAGGAGGTTCTACAGAATATACCTTCCTCATCCTCACCGCATCAGCTGATCAAAACACGTAGACTGAATGGGTGGTAGGACGGAGTGAAGAGTAATAATAATAATAATAATGTATCAGTATCCAGCTCCCTGGGGCTCCAAACGTGCCCATCTGGGGCCCTAGCAGACACACACCTACAGTTGTTAACACCGCAAACACTGTCCCAGGCTCGAACCCGGCCTAAACCAGTCAGGGAGACTCACCTAGTCTGGTCCACGACGGGCCCCGGGCCTTGCATCCAGGCCCTGGCGGCAGCGTGCAGCTGGGGACCCGTCAAAGGCTCCTCCTTGAGTCCCGCCACGGGCCCCCTGGGCTGGGCCCCCGGGTGGTGGTGATGGTACCCCGCCGCCTCCAGCCCAAACATGACGCGGCCTCCCGCCCCCGGGCCCCCGGTCGCCGCCGCATACAGCTTGCGGGGCCCCCACACGGGGTCCAGGTCCGCCGCCCCCGCCGGGCCCAGGGGCAGGGCCCCCCACGGCGCCGCCGTGCTTCTTCCGCCGCCGGCCGGCCGCCTCCTCGACCTGTTTGCCGCCCCCGCGTCCTGCTTTCGAGCCTTTCTTCACCCGTGGGACCGGACAGGTCCCTTAATTGGGTCGAAAACGGTCTTTTAGTTCAAAAAAACTCACTTTTCTGACAAAACTTATGTTATTTGTTCACAAAATGAAGTTGAGACACTGTTTAGAAAGTACTCACTGGGGAACGGACCGTTTCAAGACGATGGATGTGTCTGAGTGATTGTTCCATTCGGAGATCTCACCATCCTCCAGTCACGGTCAGCCTCGACCGTGGACATTGAGCAGTCACTCAACTGACAAACATTAGATCAAGGTCACCCATGGTATAAATATTCACAAACTGTTTGTTATTGGGGGGGAAATAACACCGGTATCGTCTTCAAACTCGCTTTGGTTTGGTGTTAAAACAATAACAGAAATAACCAGAGAGTGTCAATTCACAGCCACGTTTGAATATACTTCAGAGAGTTTTAATTTTGTTGAAATATTATGTTGGTATCAGTTATCAGAATAGTTCTGTTCAAACAGGTAAAAATAAAACACAAACAAAATAAAACAGTTCAAGGTCATCGAACGTCTTGCGTTCCACGTTACCGGAGCCGTATACACACGTCCGTCGTCGAGATCCAAACAACCCCCCCACCCCCTCACCAATCCTTTAAAAAAAAAGAAAAAAAAATCTGTTCACAAACTTTTGCTAACGGAAAACGGTGAGACGGGAACTGATGATGATAATTCTCCACGGAGAAAAGACGGCGCCCTTATCTTGTTCCTCAGTCCCTCTCTCTGTCTGATGACTCCGGGGGGAATCCCCCTTGGCGAGATCTTCGAGGACGTTCCTGTGTGCGTGTTGCCCCTTTCTAAAAGGTTTCCGGGGGGCCCTACACACTCTCACGGTTCTTGAAAGGGTCCCGGGATGCGTGTGACTGGTCCCCAAGTACGAACCCCACTGAGAGAAACACAATCACAAGATAGCCCCCGACAATTTGACGGTCAGAGGGGAGGCGGAAGGAGGGAGGGGAAGACGTGGTTTGGGGAGGGGGGGAGGGCTACGATTTGTCGGACCGCGCGTCGTGGACTTTACTAGAGCGGTTTTCCAAAATGGGGGAGGGATCTTGTTTCCGTCCAACTCCCACACTCTCCCATCCCCCTCATGGGAGACACACCCTGTTCCCCCTCCATCCACCTCGGGGGGGAGGGAGGCAGCCAAGGGGAGACAAGCCACGCCCTCTGGGAGGTCCCCCGACCAATCGCTAAGGGACGGTACCGCCTCCCCGCCACCAATCAGTGGTCCGTGACGTCATAGCATTATCATCTTGTTTCCCCCTCCCCCGGTCCTGGGAGGGGACTACACCCCCCCACCCCTCCGAGCGTCTTTCCCAGAGCGTCAGTGGCGGTATCTGACGACGCGACGCCATAACACCCTTTTCCTACTTCTCACGTCAGTGGCTGGCTGGGCGTCCCGACGCCACGACGCGCTGATGGAGCTATGCCCCAATCCTCTGCTTCACCCATTTACACACGAACGATGCAACTAATCTAATAATCAACCCACTTCTGTGGCCGCATGGTCTAGGGCGTTACTCTTGCGTTAGACTAGACAGACGATGACGAGGATATTGGGGTTCGAATCCTGGTCAGGTGTACTGAGGGTGGCTTATACTAAATATTTTACCACTCTCCCTCCATGCAAATGTGAGTACACTTCCTCCTTTTTCAGTTTTACTCACCCCTAACCTATTATCGCCCACGTGTGAATTGTCCAGATGGGTGGATGAAACCACACTGGTGGTACTATGGCCTAAGGCGCCAGGCTTACGATGAACAATATTTATTGTGAAGGGGAGAATGAGATTTGAGCCCCGGTTAGGTCTAAATACGTCTAAATACCAGGACTGGACAAAATCAGTTAATCCGTTTCGTCTCTAGTTATAGTAATAGACAGACAGACGTACAGACGGACAGACAGACAGACGGGCGAGAACTAAACACGTGCTTAGGTTCAAGCATGAAACGTTGACAATAATCCAAATATATCAACTTTTTTTTACGGTCATAATACTCCCTCTCTCCAAGGGGTGCGAGAAGATCAAAATACTAAGGTGTGATAAATAAGTTCACACTTTAGTTCATCCCATACCATAGCTCAGTGGGGTGGCGTGTCTATAAACCGAGCCGAGGGTCCCGGGTCTATACCCGGCATGTCCGAAAAATGACTCAATTGTGAGATGTGGGTTTCTCGTTTATTTCTGGATGTTGTGTCTGGTCTAGATTTAAGATAGTTAGTAAGTCGTATGTTGATACAATCTGTCGCTTATAGAAGTACACATTAAAAATACCAACTAAATTTTTTTTTTAAAGCTGTAATTTAAATTATCGTTGTTTTGATAATATTTATATTGGGCTTACATGTAGCCTTATGGCCTATGTGGACTCTATTGCGACGTATTGACTTTAATGCTATCTACATAGGCTTTGTAACAATAATGTAAAGTAAACCTAGCTACAGTTAAAATAATGTGATCATAACGACTCCGTTAGTTCATAATCTCTTTTGGATTATAGATAGCGTAAATTGTGAGTAGAATCTACAAAATGAGCTGTCAACAAAGCATCACATTTCCAAGCAAATAAAATAGAAGAAGAAAAAGGTTATAATACATATTATTATAACAAAATAATTTACAATATATATTGTCATTTTAATATTCTCATCAGTGATATTTTGAACGATAGCTAAAACTATTCCTGTGAGATTAGTTTTCTGTTAATGTCAAGGTCAAAGGTCAAATCTCTTTCTCTTTAACTTCGATGGCCACAACCTCATTTCAAAGGAAGAGTAGCAATTGTAAATTTAGCAATTGTAAATTATATTATGAACATGTGAGATATCTCGCTAAATATGATAGATTTTAACAAATAATCATTTCTATAACAGCTACAGTAGCCCCATGGCTTCTTTGGTGCTGACTGACAGCTTTGAAAAGTTACCAGACCAAATTATGTATCCTTACGCCGAACTAAATGATCTGCAATAAGATGTGTTTATCAGCTGTCACTTCTGACAGTCAAAATTTAGGTATATACCTAAATGTTGACTGTTAGAAGTCAGCTGTGAGCTGTCAGTCAGCACCAAAGAAGTCATGGGGCTACTGTTAATCAATATTTTAACACTGACTAGAGATTAAATGACATCTATAACGTAAGCAGAAATAGATTCAGATATGTCAGCATAAAATAATATAGTGGTCTTTGATTATTACTATAAAATAATACAATGGACTTTGTTTATTTATATAAAATAATATGGTGGGTCTTGTTTATTACTATAAAATAATATAGTGGGTTTTGTTTATTACTATAAAATAATATAGTGATCTTTGTTTATTACTATAAAATAATACAATGGGCTTTGTTTATTTCTATAAAATAATATAGTGATCT
>CABFVX010009478.1:860-18250 GCA_902151425.1 Timema shepardi
CCCCCGTAAATGGTAATTAATATGTATTTATTAAATTTCAGACTACTGGAATTCATATGGGCTGGATGACGGCCAGCTGGACAATATAGCAACGGGTGTGCTGGTACCTGCCCAGCCTGAGACGAACCCTGCGATCGGTGCTCGGCACGGCGTCACCAGCGTACTCAGGCCAGCCCCTGCCAACCTCCCACTAACCCCGAGCATCCTCTTAACGGCGCCTCTCTACGGTAGCGGAAATTCGCCCCCCGAAGTTTGGGGTGATTTGGACGCGATCAACCATCTAATATGTAAGTACCGTCTACAAGTAACCATACTATAGACTATTTGTGTTCGCTCTCTTTCTACCAAATCAGCATAATTTCGCCAGCATACCGAAACCTCTTGTCAGCTTCTCGTTTCGGGAAGGTTGTAAACCTGTTCACTTTCGGAATAACAGATGGCACTAGCATACCGTTTAGAGAAGTGAGAACTATATTGTTGCTTTAACCGATTATTTAAAAAAAAGAGAGAGATCCTACCTAATTTATCGCCGCGTCTTACTACCCGTTCGATTTATACGCTTAAAAACCCTACTCCAGGGTTCAATTCCCTGGCATAAGCGAAAATGTTGTTTTAGTCTTTAATAGCGATAAAATAACTGATCTTACCGGTATTTTTTATATGTTCCAGTAACGGATTTAAAGGGTGCCGGGTTCATTTCCCATATCCGTGAGAAATTATATCTGGTTTAGGCTTTAATAGCGATAAAATAACTGCCCTGACCGGTTAAACAGCAACAAAGAAATTTACATTCGCAAAAAATAATTTGATATAATAATATATTTAACTTTTACAAAAAAAATAATTTTAAGTTATACAATTATGAATATCTTGAAATTATTTTAAATTAATATAATGTTACATTTTAAATATGAAACTATATACGCTGACATTATATATATATATATATATATATATATAGCATTTACACTAAAGAAATTAACCACTTAAACAGCAACAAAGAAATTTAATGTTCGCAAAAAATATTTTTATATATGTTACATTTTAACTATGAAACTAGATAATGTAAAAGTGTTCCGGCGATACCAATGAAGTCATTTGGGATCAAATAGTTAGGCCCATTTGGTAAAATATCGAATTTAAAAATTTAGTCACCAGCTAGCTAGTTATACGAGTTGTTTCCCCCTTCCTCCCAAGATCAAATATAGTATTAATTACCAAATCAAATAGTCCTCCCTTAAAAATGGTTTTGTCGTACAGCTAAGATATATTTAAATTAATATATTTGTAATAAATAGAAAAGGGCAAATTAAAATAATTCCATAGTGCACTGTTTACTTATTATATATCATTGGCGGTTGATATAACAATATATTTAACTTTTACAAAAAAAAATCTTAACTAATAATATTATGGAAATCTTGAAATTATTTTAAATTAATATGCTGTTACATTTTAAATATGAAACTATATACGCTGACATAATATATATAGCATTTACACTAAACAAATTATCCACTTAAACAACAATAAAGAAATTTAATGTTTGCAAAAATATTTTGATATTATAAAATATTTAACCCTTACAAAAAAAATCATAAGTAATACAATTATGAAGATCTTGAAATTATTTTAAATTAATATGCTGTTACATTTTAAATATTAAACTATATACGCTGATATAATATATATATAGCATTTACACTAAACAAATTAGCCACATAAATAGCAAAAAGAAATTTAATGTTCGTAAAACTGTATCACTACACGGGTGAAAATACATGTTTACACCCTTCATAGTGATAGATTAACGGCCCTGATAGCTGCCCTAGGGGTTCTAGTGTATTTATATCACACACTTTGTGAATGTTGGTTACAGCTAAAGCAATTATGTTTAGGAAAAAATTTAACATATTATATTAATACCGAAAGTAGTTTTAAATTGAAAAGTATTATAGATTTTAAATAAAAAATACGCGCATGTTTGGAACAATTTTATTTAAAGTTCTTACTTTGACACGTGATTTTGTGTTATAGTTCAAATGGAGGCGGGAAACGTAAGCACGGTCCTCCCAACACCACCAATGGCAACTAGTCTTCCTCACCATACTACAGGATCCCAATCTGTGGTGCGGGAGACGGGGATCATGGCCTCCCTTCAAGGCGCTGACATGACGACAGCTGGACCGTCTTCAGCCCCGCAATCTGGATTTAGTGGCCCGGTAAATCAGGTAGGTGGGGCCCTGTCAAATGGCGTCCCTCTTCGGATCGTCGAAGAGAGAATTAGACAATTGAGGCGTTTCTTTTATACTGGTAGGGAAATTACCATACATCTTGGTGCTCCAGCAAGCGAGCGTGACGCATTAAGCTGGCTTGAAGAACAAATTACTAATTTGCTCAATCGGCTGCAGGACCATGGCCTTAGCGCCGATTACAATGTCGGCTTACTTTTGAATAGCGCGGACTCGACGTTAAACCCTGTATATGTCTCATTTAGGCGAGCAGATCAGTTAGACGCTCGAGCCATGATTGATAACGTAAGTCGCGTGTTACAAAGTAATTGTTTGTTTTTGAGTACGGCACCACTGTACGTTAAACTCAGCCATTTTAAGGAGCTGTGAGGGAGGGGTAATCATAAATGTGATAAACTCGCTCCCGCTACCACATATATCCGCAATAACAAAGGAAAGGATTCAAAATGGCGACACACTTTGCCTTGCCCGTACATTGGTTGCCGCCAAAGCTATATGTGACATTAAAAGAGAACCAGGATGCATGGATGTGAACACCTTTAGACAAATCAAAATGGGTCGTCTTATTCAAAAACTCAAAGCTGAGGAACTATGCCGTGATGTCCGTGTGCATCTTTTGAAAGGTGGTGGAATAACTGAACTGAAACAATTTCAAACTTACCTCTCCGAATACAAAATCATGGTGTTCAGGGAACGTTGGGGGAGACAGGTCTTATATGAGGGGCCTACTCCTCCCAAACATTCCTTTAAGGGCTAACTTGATTTGTATTTTCACGACGACAAGCAAAACTATTTTGATGTCATAGTATCCTTAACAACCTCGTTTAAGTGCTCGTACTTTTGCCGTGAATGCCGTGTGGTGTTCAACACAAAGAACGAGCATAGATGTGAATCAGCGTGCAAAAAGTGGTACACTAAAGCGGTTTGTAGCGGAGGACGATCTGTGGTCTGTAAAGACTGTGGGCGTTGGTTCACAAACCAACCATGTTTTGATAACCATAAAATTCCCGGTTTTTGCAAAGGTCACAGGTCGGTCTGTGATGCCATAAAGGTTTTCGAGATATGCGGGAAAAATTTCCGTTTGGAAAGAGCAGACTATTCATATAGGTGTTATGAGACATTTTGTAGAGTATGCAAGACCCATCGTCCTTTTAGTCATTTCTGTTATATGAAGCAGGCCCCATCCAAGCCGTTACTGGAAAATAGCGATTTCATGTTTGTACTCTATGATTTTGAATGCAGACAAGAAACTCTTCTTCAAGGTGCAGCCGGCACGTACTTGCACGAACCTAACCTATGTGCCGTGCAGACGTGTTGTAAAGCCTGCGTTCATATAGATGCAAATAACCATAATTGCACTGAATGTGGGGGCGATTGGACTCGCATATTCAAGGGTGATACCACATTAGCCCAATTTTCATGTTTTTAGAGCAAGTTAAAGTATCAAAATTTAAGGATATCACTCTCCTAGGCCATAATGCGAAAACCTATTATGGCAATTTTATTTTAAAATATATGATAGAGGTTAAAAATGGACTCCAGAGCTTATAATGAACTGTGGGAAAATCATGTCCATGCGTTACGGCCCGCTCCACTTTATTAACTCGCTGAACTTTCTTCCGATGTTGCTGTCCAAGATGCCAAAACCATTGGGCTTGGACGAGTCTTTGGCTAAGGGACATTTCCCCCATTTTTTCAATAAAAAATAAAACGTGGGGTATAGTGGTCCCTTGCCGCCAAAGGAGGACTACGGAATCGGTGAGATGTCAGTGGAGGGTAAGGAGCACTTTGAGAAGTGGTATGACGCGTTGATCAAAGACAATTATGTCTTTGATTTTAAACGCGAGTTGGAACTGTATTGTGTGAAAGATGTAGAGATTCTACGGAAGGCCTGCCTGAGGTTTAGAGACATGCTCATGGAGAAAGCAAAGGTGGATCCTTTCAGAGAGGCGTGTACAATAGCTGGAGCGGCCATGTTGGTTTACCTCCAAAGTCATCTTAAGTAGGATACTATCAGTACTATCCCTAGCGGTGGCTACCGGTGTGCAGACCAACAATCGCACATCGCTGTACCATGGCTCTGCTGGGAGGCCCATGATCGCGGTGTCTCTATTCTTCATGCGGCTAACGGCCATGAGGAATATGTGTTAGGGAAAGGTGTAGACGGTGTTGTTAAATCTGGAGATACCACTACGATCTTTCAGTTCTGGGGCTGTTATTGGCACGGGTGCCCTCTCTGCTATCCTGACCAGACCACCTCTATCAAAAATTGTCCCCACGAGACCATGAAGACGCGCTATGAAGCGACCATGGCTTGTGTTGAAAAGTTTAAGAATGCTGGCTACACGGTCTTAGAGATGTGGGAGTGTACGTTTAATGAGATGAAACGAACAGACAAGGACTTGAATCAATTTATACTCCAGCACGAGGTGTATACCAAGGAGCCTCTCAGCCCTAGGGATGCATTCTTTGGCGGGCGTACAAATTGTATCAAAGCTCTTCCACGAAGCAGACCTTTATTGTGGAGAGAAGATCAAGTACTTGGATGTGTGTTAATTGTATCCTTACGTTTGCAAGTACAAAAATTACCCCGTCGACCACCCCAAAATTCACTTGGAACCAAATCGTCCGTCTATAGATCAAGTAGAAGGCATAGCCAAAGTTACAGTGATGCCTCCGCGGAATTTATTCATGCCCGTATTGCCTACACGGATGCACGACAAGTTAATGTTCATCTTGTGCAGGAAATGCGGGGAGGAGAAAAACCAAGGCACGTGTCAGCACAACGACAAAAAAGATAGCTGGTTGACCGGAGTCTGGGTGATTGACGAGATCCGGAAAGCCGTTGAGAAAGGCTACACCGTTGAAGCAGTACACGAAGTGTGGGAGTACAATGTATCTGTTTACGATCGTCAGACACATTCTGGCGGGTTGTTTCACGAGTAAATTGATACTTTTTTGAAAATTAAACAAGAAGCCAGTGGATGGCCAGAGTGGTGTACCTCACAAGAGTAAAAGTCAGCCTATATTAAAAATTATGAGGAAAGGGAAGGGTTAAAACTCGATTTCGGCTTAGTTTGTAAAAACCCTGGTCTCCGCACTCTGGATAAACTATTCTTAAATTCACTATGGGTAAAGTTTGGGCAAAGACCCGATTTACCGCACGTAGCCGTTGTTAACTACTATCAAGGCATCCACAAGTACCAGATGGATCTGTACATCACCGTGGACAGCGTCATTGATTTTAATGATGAGGTTATGTTTCTCAATTACAAGGATGCGCGTGACGCGTTGAGCCCTAACCCTAACACGAGTGTGGTGGTGGCATGCTACACGACTGCTACGGCTAGGTTGCATTTATACAGCATCCTTGAACAATTGGGGGACCGCGTTTTGTATCATGATACAGATAGCGTCTATTTACTGAACGAGCCGGCGATTGGATTCCACCGACCGGAGACTTTTTAGGTGACCTCACTGACGAACTTCAGGATTACGGTTCGGGAAGCTACATTTGCGCCTTTGTATCTGGCGGTCCCAAGAATTACGCGTACCGAGTTTGTGTTGGTGGTGATCCTGCCAAAACAAAAACGGTGTGCAAGTTTAGAGGGATCCCCATAAACTATGGCAACCGGAACGACGTTAATTTTGACGTTTTGAAAGCGATGGTCACTGAACAGGCTGCGGAAAGAAACATACTGATACCGCACAACATTGTAAGAAAAGGTCTTGCGACTGTATGTACGGTTTCACAGACTAAAGTCTACAGGCCCGTGTACACCAAACGTCGGATAACCGATGATTATAACACTTCACCGTTTGGGTACCAGAGTCCTTGTAAACGCACTCGCCACGACTAAAAGGTGATCATTTAGACGGGCTGAATAGTAACATTTTTTTCTTACACTCTAGACAGTTCCACTGACATACAATTTTTCAAAGATTTGAGATTTTTTCATATTTTTTTCTGCATGAAAACAAGCATATTTTTTATTTTTTTATGCACCCAAGTTACTTGTTTATATTTTTTTATTTGCCAGTACAGTCCTCCACCTACCTAATTTTTTTCTAGTCAATTAGTCGTTTATATATATTTTAATTCTAGTCAATTAGTTGTTTGTATATATTTTAATTCTAGTCAATTATAATATACTGTTTATATATATATTTTTTTTTAAATCTATTCAAATATAATAAACTGTTTATATATATATTTTTTAAATTGAAACCAGCTCTATGTGAACCATTTTTAGTACCGATGCCACTATTCCCCTATGTGTATGTATATATATATAGTAAATATTCACAGTAAACTTTTCCCTATGTGTATACTTTTTCATGATTTAAATAGATATTGTAAAAACTGTTATGCTTGTGTTTTAACGTCTACACCCACACCTCTCTCCTATCCTACAATTACAAGTTCATATAGCTTATAAGCTCAGCCTCAAACATTATGGGCAAGTTGAAACATCCATTTACAGCCATCATAAGCAGCCCTTTCGGCTGTGGAAAGTCACATTATGTAGCAGATTTTATCCGTCACTTGTACACAATGTGTGACGTTAAATTTGATAAAATCACATGATATTATGCTTCATAGCAACCAGGATTCGAACAAGACGGGGCTAGTCACTGCGTCATATTATGTAAGGGTTTACCGGAAATGGATGACATCTGTAATGACTCTCCACAGCTGATTATCCTGGACGAACTAATGCATGAATCCAACGAAGTGGTCGACGATCTTTTCACCAAATGATGCCACCATCAAAATATTAGAGTCATGTACCTTACACAAAATATATTCCACCAGGGCAAGGGCCAAAGAGACACTTTCTTAAACGTACATTATATCGTGCTTTTTAAAAATCCAAGGGATATAGCTCAAATTCAACACTTTGCACGTCAAGTCTGTCCTGAAAATCCTCGTGCTTTACAAGAGGCTTACACTGATGCTACAAGTACTCCTCACGGCTATATATTGATAGATTTCAAACACGGTACACCAGAATGGTTCAGATATAGAACTCACACAAATTTCGGGTGCTGCGTGTACCTACCCCGCAAAAGCTATAAAAACACCAACACTTACCGATTACAGATCATTTCATAACCATGAGTCCCAAAGTGCTGAATCTGGCCCCTATGCTAGGTGCGATGTATCACATGAATCTGCAGCAACGTGTCGCCTTGATGAAAACGGCTGACAAGAAACTGGCTAAATCTGCTTGCGAGTGTGCGTACAAAACTTTAAAAGGGTGGGTGCCATTTGAAAATGCTCAGAAAACAAAGTTGCGTGCTCACAAGCAGGTGTTGCGCAAGCTGGTCAAACGCGGAGAGTGCTGGAAGAAGAAGAGACGACTACTCGTTCAGAAGGGAGGAGCGTTCCTGCCTTTACTTTTAGCCCCCTTAATTAGTGGGGTCCTCGGTTCCTTATTCAACAAGTAAATAATGGAACACACAAAAAATATGATATTGGTGTCCCCCAAAACATTACACCGTTACGAGCAACACCACCAACAAGTGGCATCGGCCACAAATCTAGTGGTCTCCGAGTTGGACAAGGAAATGGAAAAAATCCTCGCTTCAAAACTTGACGACAAGTCTAAATAGACTTTATACCAACAAGTGCTACAGCGCTATCTACACTTTAGTCAACACCCTCCACCGTCTGAAAATACCACCACCACCACCACCCCTGAAGTGCCTGTACTTTCCATCCCAGCTGTACTTCATACTGTACCAACACAAGCACGTAAAGAAGCTGTACTTTTACTAGAACATATCATTTCCCGGGGCGGCATCTCTTGGGACTCAAACGGAGAAGTTAGTATTCACAATACGCCTCTCCGTGGATCCAATATTATGGATTTAGTCAATGATCTGGTCAGAGCAAGAAGACACAGCGAACCGTCGGGGTGGCTATAGTTTCTCACGGCGCTGCAAAAAATAAACGTTCCGAAAGAATTTATTGTAAATCCGAAATGTTTGGCGCCCATTAGAGATCCGACGCTCGTTTCACAACCACTTACACCGTCACAACGCCCTAAGAATAAACTTAAGTGGCTGCCGTTTCGAGCTTAATGGACTATTTAGCTGACATCTAACTACGACCCTTCTCATCCTGAAGGGTTTGCATGGGCGGCGGCGCTCTTAAAGGCGTCCAAGAAAGATCCCAAAAAATTACGAGAATGGCTTCGTGCACAGGACGCTTTTACCCTACACAAACCTGTGATAAAAAGGTTTCCACGGAATAAGAACTTTGTGTTAAACATTGACGATCTCTGGAAAGCCGATCTCAACGATATGAGAAGTCTCAGAAAATACAACGACGGTGCAGTGTAATTGCTCACCGTCATCGACGTGTTTAGCAAGATGGCATGGGCGAAGAAGCTTCCATCCAAGACGGGGACCGTCGTGAGAGACACATTTCGGGACATTTTCAAACAAAGCGACCGTAAACCTCTAATTATACAGACGGACAAGGGTACAGTGTTCACGGCACGTCTAGTCTAGAAATTTCTCAAGGAGGAAGGCATGCATTACTACACCACTCATAATCCAGACGTGAAGGCAAGCATCGTGGAACGATTCAATAGAACTCTGAAAGGATGCATGTGGCGCTACTTTACCAAAAATAACACGTATCGGTATGTGGACGTCCTCCAAGATTTAGTCAACGCATACAACAGTGAAAAACATTCCAGTATCAAGATGGCGCCTACCGACATTTCAGAAACTTATGTGCTTAAAGTAAGAGATCAGCTGTACGGCAAAAGGCGTCCAAACTCGAATAGTAAGCCGAAAATAAAAGTTGGTGACACGGTGCGTTTAAGCAAATAGAAAATGTTGTTTGAAAAGGGCTACGTAAGCACTTGGAGCGAAGAGATTTTCAAAGTTAGCAGTGTCGTGATGCGACAACCTGTCGTCTACAGACTCACCGATCTTGATGGCGAGGAGGTGGAGAGTACGTTTTACGAACCTGAATTGCAACGCGTACGTTTTCCAAAAAATTTTAAAGTTGATAAAATACTATGTGTCAAGGGTAAAGGCGCCAGAAAGAAAGTGTACGTGCAGTGGAAAGATTACCCCACCAAGTTTAATTCTTGGATTCCTGCCAGTTACGTCAGCGCCCTACCATGAAGGACCAGTTTTACATCACTTTGCCGAGCGACAGCTCTATGAGATATTTTCCGAAAGATACCCTCACGAATTTCACCACGCAAATTCCTTACCGTCTTACACTCGAAGGTTGGTGGGAAGTATCTCTGGCCGAATTTCAATATCCGTGTTCTTTCACCACCGTACCCGAGGGTCAAAATATTGCATGGTACAACTGGATGGACGCTAACGGCGTAGAACAAATATTCAAGGATCATATCCCGGTTGGAAACTACAGCACTATCCATGAATTGATCAAAGCTCTAAACGAGGTAGAGGCGTTTAAAGGATATTCCGGAGTTGTATTCAAGTACAAAAAACCCCAAACATAAGTGGACGTTATCTCTTCTTCACCAAATATCTGCTGACTCTATCAAGTCAACTAAGCCTACAGCTCGGTTTCGATCCTCAGACTAATCTGATCAAAGTACCAAAGTCACCCTACACCACCAACATTCTACTAGGCTTGCCCTCACAAATTTACATCTTCACGGATATCGTAGAGCCTCAGCCCGTGGGTGACATTGTTGCACCGCTGTTACGTATCGTTGGTATCAACAACGTAAACTATCTCTACGGCATACATAAGACAGTTAGCAATGATCCGTTGCATTACACGCTTGTGCTTAGAAGGGTAATTGAAAGCTTAGAAATCAATATCAGAACAAACACGGGTGAACCTGTACCATTTGAGTTTGGAAAAGTGTGCATGAAACTTCATTTTCGACGCTTCTCAGCATGAACTGTCCCTACCAAAGATACTACGTCAACCATGCTGGAACAGGAATATCTTCGATCTATCACGGTGTTCCCTGTCATCAAGGGCATGGGATAGGAAGTTTTTTTCAGCGGCCTTTTCAAAAGCGTCATACCGTTGCTGAGAAGCGGTGCTAAAGCCATCGGAAAACCGGCGCTTCATACAATTATCGACGTGCTCTCCGACGTTGCCAATCAATGGCGTCCCTTCAAAGAGGCCTTAGGGCAAGGCGAGGCTGGTACAAAACTGAAACGCAAGGCTGAACAGAAGATCAACACGCTGATGACTGGCTCAGGCTATTAAGGGCGACATAAGAAGCAACGACGTCAGTCTTCTGTAGTAGCCCGACGTAAAAAGGTCAAGAAAGAAACTGTAGATATGTTAAGTTAAAATGTAGTTTCTACACCCCCAGTCCTGAGAGTGTGCCAGCAGTGAAATAGATCTATTTTCCGTGCCACACACTCAAACCCGTCTTGAAAGTGGGCAATGGCTCCAGTACAAACCTGTCTCTTCCCTCACCGAAGATTCACCCATTGGATTTACCGTTAGCGGACAAGTAGAGTTTTATAACGATCTTTCCCAGACTATACTCTATCACAGGGCGACCATCATAAAACCCGACGGTGGCGCTTTCACATAGGTGAATCAGATCGCTCCCTCCAACAACTGGTTGCATTCGCTATTCACACAGATGGATGAGTTTTTAAACCAAAAACTAGTCTCACCGCCCAGCAACACGTATGCCTATAGAGCGTACACTGAGACGCTGTTCAATTACAACAGTGAAGCCAAAAGGACGCATTTGACTTGCGGTCTGTGGTTCGCAGACAGTCCCGGATCCTTTGAGGAGGCTAACGCCAACAACAGGGGATTTGAGGCCCGTCGCAGTCTCACCGCAAAAAGTAAGACGGTGGATCTTTTGGGGTATCTACACGGTGACGTGTTTAACCAAGAGAAATACCTTTTGAACGGTACCGAACTCAGAGTCAGGTTGGTCCGTTCCAGAGACGGGTTTAGTCTTATGGCGGTCCCTGAACTCCCTCACTTTAAGGTTCACATCGTTGAAGCGGGCCTTCTAGTGCGACGAGTCAAAGTAGCACCTTCTATACTGTTGGCACACGCCAAAGCATTAAACGTCAGTCCCGCAAAGTATCCCATCACCCGTGTGGAAGTAAAAACACTCACTATTCCTACGGGAGTGCAAGGGAAATCGCTGGACAACGTATTCACCGGACAGCTACCCAAGCGCTGCATCGTGGGATTTGTGTCAAACGCAGCGTTCAACGGAGACGCCACCAAGAACCCGTTCAACTTTCAAACGTACGGCATGAACCATTTCTCGCTGTACGTGGACGGGGAACAAGTACCGTCGAAACCGTTACAGCCCGATTTTTCAAACGGCCACTATGTCATGTCCTACCACACACTGTTTTCTGGAACGGGTATCCATTTCATGAACGAGGGTAGCGACATCACACGAGAAGCCTTCCCCAAGGGATATCATCTCCTGGCTTTCGATCTCACACCTAATCTGTCGGCCCACATGACATCGCATTGGAATTTGACGAGGCACGGTTCTCTGAGCATCGAAGTGAGCTTCACCCGAGCTCTCACCGAAACCGTCAACTGCATCGTGTACGGGGAGTTTGCCAACATCATCACCGTCGACAAGGATAGAAACGTCGTGACCGATTATGGAAGTTAATATAATCGGCTTCCCACCCCTTACCCCTTCATTTAAGCCATGGACGTCATTGTGGATTTCCAGAGCTTCATCGATGACAACAAAGAGTTTATCGTCAAGGAACTGAGTGTTTTATCTGTATGCAGCACATTACTTCAACATTGGGTGTTAAAACCCCCATACGCTATCGAGGAACTTTCCACCGATGCCCGAAAGAAAGCCGACTATATAGTCAACAATCTGCACGGTATCACCTCGGATAGCGGTGATGGGGATTACAGCCGGCACGAATCCCTCATCTCCCGTGCCACAACGTGTGCAGAAACCGTCTACGTCAAGGGGGCAGAAAATAAAATGTTTCTAGTCAAATACACGTCTACACCCATCGTATATCTGTACGACAGAGGTTGTACGTCACTGAAAACACTTAAATTAGGCCGAACCATGTGCATGGCACATAGTTCTGTATGGAGTTTCTGTTCAGCCTCTATTGTCTGCGGACTTCAAGATTGGATGCTTGAAGATGGACTCGACCACCATAAGGCATGCGCTAAAAACAAGCCTGTGGTTCCGTTCTTTACGGTCAGGTGTTTTCCCTGCTGATCAACTACCCGCAAGAATAGCGCGACCTGCCTCTCTAGTCATCAACACTGATCCACACACCAAGCCTGGGACGCATTGGGTCACCATCTTTATCTACAAGAACGGCGTGGGAGATTACTTTGACGGTTATGGTTTTCCACCCCGTATAAAGTCACATCTGGCATTTATACGCAAAATCAATTTTCGCACGGCTCATAGCACGCTACAACTTCAAAGCATTGCATCAGACATTTGCGGCCATTACTGTCTCATGTACCTTTTATATCGCCCCCAGAACATTCCGGTGAAATTTTTCCAAAGCCTATTCTCGCCCACCAATCATACAGGCAACGACGCTAAGGTGGTGAGATATTACAACACATTTTTCAAGACTGTAGGATTCTGCCGCCCTTCAAGAGGTTGCGTCTAAACAGCGTGCGCCTATAAAAGGAGGCGTGCCGCCCATAGCCTCTAAGCATCATGGAAGGTCAAGACGTTTGTACCCGTAAAGCAAGGTTGGTTTAGCCGCTCGCCATCACCAATATTTTCAACACTTTTTTCCCGCCGGACGGAGTTGACGCCAAGCGAGTCATCGTCGGCATGAGCGTCAAGAACAACTTTACGCCCTTTGTCTAGCTAGAAAAATGCGGAGGGAACTGTGCGGTGTTTAACCGTATAAAGTGGAAAGAACTGGGCAGCTACAAGTCGGACATATCAAAGTTTTTCAGAAACACGCAACCTCCTCAGAAGATTAGTCTGATTAATTATGAAATCACTTTGAGACGCATGTGCGGTGACCGGATGATTGTCATCACCGAGAAACAAGACGCCGGACTCAAACGGGTCGCCTATCTAGCACCTAGCTGGGCACGTCTTTATGGGGTGTGGGACCTCATCGACGTCACCATCGACCGATGGGACATGTGGTCGACACCCGTCGCACGCTATTGCAACGATTTGATCGACACACTCGTCGTGGATGTAAGCGACACGCTAACAGAATCGGTGGATATCGTCGACCTAGAACAGCCTACGGTGGAAACGCACATCAAAAACCTGGATCTTATGAGTGCTACCTACTATACACGTCAAGTCGTTGGTTTGTACTATTACATGCTAGATTGTGACCTAAAAACAATTTTACTAACGCATCTAAGAGACACTGTAGAAAAACGTATGAACGAATATATGAGACATTCCTTTAAAAATGTATAATAAATATTATGTATGATGTATTTCATGTTTAATAAATATACATATTTGTAATATCTGTGTTTTATTCACTGTTTGTCCCTTTCGAGTCACAACTTGTCTTATCTGCCCACCAACCTGGCGCCAAAGAAAACCTGTTGCCCGGGTCAATGATCTCAATATCTATTCTTGTCTCAACTCGTCTTGTTGGGCCGACATACTGGCGCCAGGGAAAACCCCGGTTGCTGAGGTCACGATATATTCTTGTCCTGACTTGTCTTGTCGACCCGCCAGACTGGCACCAGTGTTGCGATATCGGAAAAAACCCAAAGGTTTGCGACACATACCTCTAAGGAGGGGAAGTGAAAAGGGGTCCCAAGGCAGGGGAACCATTTATCACACTCTACCTTCAACAGCCATAGCGTGAGGTTCGTGATGCTTGTTCCTGGACAGTCCGACAGAGCCTTGTGATGGAGGAGCCAATGTTCATTCAACATAAGACAGCCATAGCACGAGGTTCGTGCAACGGCCTCATGCCGAAACGTCACGGACCATATGCTAATAAACAAATAAATAAAAAACTCCAACGCCTCAATCTTAGCCAATAATTAATTAGCAATAATCTATTAACAATCATTAATAATTAATCATCAAGTACCAACATGGCAGGGGTGGTAGGTGAGATGTTGAAGGGGAGGGGGGTTGTAGGGGAAGATCTGTAGGGGAGGACATTTCGTACTTGGGAAAAGATGTCAAGAAGAGGGGAGGAGGGGCGGGAATAACGGTAAATCAAACGTATGTGGAAAGTAGGTAAATGAGCATCACAATAATATCTCGCGGTGTTACGTGGTGTTATGAGGGGGCCAGAAGGCTACTCACCAGGTTTCCAAAAGATTCAATCTTCAGGACGCTAATCCTTGTAGAGTGCCTGCAGATTCCAATATTCACCTACAAGCCACAGTAGAAGACCAATCAATGAAACATTTACTATATAGGGATGCAGTTGGCGTATTAATATTTATTTGCACAGTCAGTCACCCTGATATGGCGTTTGCAGTGGGGCGGGTCAGCAAATATTGCAACAACTTGGACAAAAACCACTGGAACAGTGTCAAGAAAATTATTAAATATCTCTAAGCTATAGCCAACTATGGAGTCATGTATTGAAAGTCCGAGGACACAATTACGATTGTGGGATATTCAGACTCTGATTATGCTGTATACCTTGATACAAGACGATCGACAATGGACTACATATTCAAGATCTTGGATGGTCCTATTACTTGGTACAGTACTAGGCAGCAAACAGTAGCCCTCTTGTTGGAGATGGTATTATGACATTAATTAACGGTTTCCATATTTTGTACATATTTAAAACACAAAGCCAAATTGTTCATGACTATTTTTTCATTATTGTAATTAAAAGTACAGATCATATATGTATCATTTGCTATGAAGAAATCAACAAAGTAAAACAAAACATTAAAGAACATTTAGAAGGCATTGCCCAACTTCTTGCAGGTCAAGGCTCACCCACTAAATGCTCTATTGAGTGGATGGAATTACTCAAGTGCCAACACTCCTCCTCCCTCGTTAGAGCCGAGGATGTAGTCCAACAGCTTGACTCAAGATGGTGTGTCTGGGGCTTGCCAAGCCCTTTGTAATAATATCTGCTTCCATGGATTCAGAAGGCTTTATATCTCGTAATCTCACCCAATGAGTTTCTTTTAATTTTAAAGACCCATCTTGAGCCGATGGGTTTCTTTCCTTCAGGTATTGATACCATTGTCCATGTGTCATTTTTCTCTAAGGCGTCGACTTCCTCTTTCATAGCAGTTTCCCACTTGAATTTGTCAGGGCATGTAACAGCTTCATAATAGGTACTAGGAGTATCTTCCTCAACGCAGAGAAGATTCTCTGTGAATCTTACTGTTGGCTTTAAAACACTACGAGGTCTGAGGTTATGAGTAGGCCTAAACATCTTGTATGATTCATCCTCTTGAAGAATTTCTGCTGGTGGCTCACCCGACTCTGGCTCTGGGGATGTCTTCTTAGTCTCATAGTCTTCTTGGCTCTCGACTTCAGCTTCTTCATCACAGTCATTTTTCGTGGGCACATAGTAGATAGGTTTTTCAAAGCCTTGTTTTGCTTCATTGAAGAGAACATTTCTTGATATTCTAATTTTCTTAGTGTCAGGATTGTACAGCCCGTAGTTGGTAGAATTTCCATCATATCCAACAAGTACCATCTTCTTGGATTTCTTATCCAAATTCTTTGTTCCATTTTGCACCAGCCTATGGGCTTCACATCCAAACGTACTTACATGAGACAGCTGAGGCCTTTTCCGGTCCACAGTTCCAAGGGTGTGGAGTTATGTGCCTGCTTTGTAGGCATACGGTTTAATATGTATACAACACAATTTACAGTTTCCACCCAAAGCTCTTGGGGGAGGTTTCTGCTTCAAAGCATCGCCTTGGCACTCTCTACAATTATACGCACATCTCTCTCTGAGTGAGAGTTTTGTTCGGGTGTGTATGGCGCTGTTCTCTCAGCAATGATCCCTTTTGAGGCAAGAAAATCATGAAATTCCTCATTTACGTACTCTGTACCATTGTCTGTATGGAGTATTTGGACACTTTGCTTGTATTTTGTTTGTACAATCTTACAAAAATCTTTAAAACATTGTAGTATATCACCTTTATGTTTAATGAAAGATACTACTCTATAGTCAGAGTAGTCATCTTTAAAAGTAGCCAAGTACTTAGCTCCTTCTACGGAATCGACTGGTATGACACCAAGATCACTGTGTATTAACTCACCAGCCTTCATATTCTGGTGGGTTGGGTTGTTGAACGGGAGCTTTAGGAAAAATTATAGATTGTGATAATTCTTCAATTCTTACAACAAAACAAAACACAGAAATTATTCACAAAAACAAAGATTCTCTTGAGTTGCTTTAGTTAACAAGATTACCACCAGAGTGAAACAAAGTACATCCTGGGTATTTTTGCGTGAATTACAATATTCTGACAATTTCCATATCTTTGAGCTTATCCACAGCATCTGTTAACTCATCTAGGTGGGTATTCATATCATTGTTGTCCTTCATCTTGTGCAGAACGAGTCGTTTTAGTAATGTGGCTTTACGAGCAGGACCTCGACTTTGGTATACACGTTTCAATTTGTCCCATAATGACTTAGATGTGTCACAATTTTTCACCAGTTTCAGTTCGTTTGGGGATATTATCAATATTAGATCTGACCTTGCATGTGAGTCATATTCCTGCCATTTCATCTTATCTGCTTCTTCTGCAGGTATTGATATTTCACTACTCACGTAACACCAAAGTCCACTACGAATGAGGACTGCTTTTGCCTGTATTTCCCATGTATCATAATTATTTTTATTTAATGGCTCTATTTTATGTTTACTGACGTTAACTGATGACATTTCAAGCACAATTTTTTGAGTGCAATCGAATCAGAAGCTAACCAACACGAACTGCTGTAGTGTTGCAGACAAACGATCACGAATAACACTCAAAATTTCTGTTTAAACTTTCACCTGAACCTTAAAAAGTTTCTGGGTCCATAACCTGTTAGAGATGGTATTATGACATCAACAAACAGTTTCGATATTATGTACATATTTAAAACACAAAGCCCGATTGTTAATGATTATTTTTTCATTCTTGTAATTAATAGTACAGATCATATATGTATCATTTGTTATGAAGAAATCAACAAAGTAAAACAAAAC
>CABFVX010009480.1:0-18229 GCA_902151425.1 Timema shepardi
GAACCACGGTGGAGGCTTGGCATTCCCCACATTCACAAGATGTCTTGTCAGAGGTGAAGGAAGGGTTTGGTAATCAGATAAATCTGATCCGGGACTGAGGATTGAACTCCGGCCGCCAGCACAGAAGTCTGGCACCTTACCCCTTAGACTGCCAGGTCACCCTGTTCATACCACTCTAATTCTTACCCTCTCCAATTTATCCATACACGCGACACTTGCACTCATATGCCACTGATAACTATTGGTAAGAGTGAATTCAAATAAGAAAACATGATTTTTTTCTTGTTTATGGTTCAAGATAGATATATAATTTCATCAATTACTTTGCTCCTCCATTCTTCCAGAAATATATCTAAGAGTCATTATTATGATAACAAAAATAAAACTATTCACGGAAAATTCACAAAAAGATAGAAAAAAAACAACATAAATTTAAAAAATACAGCATGATATAAAATATTATTTTTGATGTAGATTTTTTTTAAATGTTGTTTGTTTATTTATTTAATTTATTTGACGTCCGTGGATAAAATAACTCGATATTTTTTATTTATCCCTGTGTTACTACCCGTTTGGGCTAAAGGATTAACACTACGCTCGTAGGGTAGGCGCGAAGATATAATTTAGAGAAAATATACCAACATTTGCTAGAATATAGCGTGGAAAGCTTTGCATTAAAGGATACCTTCGTATCGACTGACGCGGTTATTTCTCATATACAAGGGGAGGGGTGGATTGAATTTTGGTTTCAATGTCATCATCATCATCATCATCAACAACAGTTTCCAGCCTGTAGTTGGGTCAGTTTAGTAAAATGCCTTCATCTTCCTCTATCATTCCACCATTCTTCCTCTTTAGACTCAATCCATTATTCTCCTCTCAATTGTACACTTTCTGCTATCTGCTCCTCCCATCTCTTTATTGGCCTTCCTTGCGGTCTTTTTTCCAGCATACTTTATTTCCAGAATTTTCTTTATAATCTTCTAATCCTCCATCCTCATTACATGCCCATACCATCCCAGTCGGACATCTTGTTTATCCTCGTGACAGCTAACACGTTCCTCACAAACTTTAATCTCATGGCTTCCAATTTCCTTTTCTCTCCTAGATTAAACGGTTTCTATGTATGGGGGACAAAAAGACCGAAATCTGTTTGCTGTTCAGAGAAAAATCATCAAGTGCTTTAAATATTTGGTGACCTGGCGGTCTAGAGGGTAAGGTGTCAGACTTCTGTGCTGGCGGCCGGGGTTCAATCCTCGGTCCCGGCAAATATTTATCTGATCACCAAACCCTTCCTTCACCTCTGACAAGACATCTTGTGAATGTGGGGAATGCCAGGCCTCCACCGTGGCTCGGATTCCACGTTAAGCTGTAGGTCCTCCATTTCATCTCACAATCACCCTACCATTGCACATTAGCGTAAGTGCGTATAACCCGAAAGGGTAGTAAGACGTGGTGCTAATAATAATAATAATAATAATAATAATAATAATAATAAATATTTGATAATATACCTTGTTAAATTAAGTGTTAAAAATACTTGCTTATTTAGTTTTTGAGGAAATAATGAACATTACGTAAGTATGCAAGAGTTTACCCTTTCACAGTGATGAATCAACGGCCGGGGACTGATGTTATGTTGTCCTACTCTTAAGTTACGTTATAAGGCACATGAAGCGACGACGGGCCTAGCAATCCGGTAGTAGAAAATATAAGTTGAATGATAAATTGACCAAGACCACAGGCTTGAAACTGTAATGGATGTAAAGTATGTAAGATACAGTATAAATATATACATACATATAAAATGAAAAATTCTGGTATCTGAAGGAGGAGGCCGAGGACAGGGTTCATTGGAGGTCTAAGTTTCATTGACAAAAGGAATTGACCTGTTGTAAGATAGAATACCTGATAATAATTAGATGGCAATACATAGGCGCTTAGATGGATTTAATAAACATAAACAATAATTTGGTGGGATAGAGATTTTCTCCTAAATACCAAATGTATAGACAAATAAATTTTATGTCCCATTATTGGAGAATGTGAGATCAAAATGGTCACTATCCAGTCCAATTTTCAAAGAAAGAACCTTTTTTATAAAATACAAACATACTTTTGTGCAGCAGGGATTGATAACATTTTACTATCATTTTAGTGTCACTTTATAGGTATTGATATCAAATATGACGTCCGCATATAACATGAGTTGAAGTATAATTACGAGTAGATCTAGTAGGCCCCTAAACAGCTGCCATTCCAAGATGGCCTCACGTCCTAGGTTGGTGAGCAAGAAGGAAGCTGAGTGGTCTAATATTGAGTGAAACAGAAGTGACTTAATTTTCTTGCCACCCGCCTCAATGGCGTAGTTGGCTAACCCGCTTGTGTTGAGCTTGACTGCTGAGGACGGGGAGATCGAGGTTCGAATCTCGGTCGGGTGAACAGTGGGTTTTTTCCTAAATGGTTTTCCACTCTCCCTCCACGCAAATGCTGGTTCACTTCCTCTAATTAAGCATTCCCAATTCCTAATACATTAGAGTAATTAGTACTTAAAGCGTATAACCTGAACGGGTAGTAAGACGCGGTGCTAATTATTATTATTATTAATTTTCTTGCCAGGCGCGGTGAGTAATGTTTCCAAAACGAGACGTCAAACATGAGTGGGGCAGTAGTAAAGTGTCGAGTACACTACTGTAGCACTACTGGCCCGCTCACATGATTATTTTTCACTAATATTTATACTATACTTAGCACCATCTCTTACTACCTGTTCCGATTATATGCTTAAGTACTAATTACTCTAATGGGTTAGGAATTGTGAAGGTTGAATATGGAGGAAGTGAACTCCCATTTGCGCG
The DNA here is from genome assembly GCA_902151425.1 of Timema shepardi. Taxonomy (NCBI): domain Eukaryota; kingdom Metazoa; phylum Arthropoda; class Insecta; order Phasmatodea; family Timematidae; genus Timema; species Timema shepardi. The sequence goes on from CABFVX010009480.1 coordinate 2,859, forward strand.
GAGGGAGTGTGGAAAACTATTTAGGAAAAACCACCCTAATTCACCCGAGCGAGATTCGAACATCAATCTCCCCATCCTCGGCAGTCTAGCTCAACAGGTAACTAACTTGTTAACTAACTACGCCACAGAGGCGGGGTTTTTCACTAATGATTAATCCATTTACCCTACTGTCACACTAATACCTCACTCACACTACTCACCGACTCAGCTTCATCCTTGTATACCAGCCCTAGTCATGAGGAGCAAGCAATCTATTCCTTTGTAAATCTATGGTTTCGCTGAGTAGAAGTGAATCAAATTAACATTAACATGATAACTCCTATATTGGCTTGCATCTACGTAATGAGGTAGACAACAGTTTGTCCTAAAGACCACCTCAAGTGTAACTTACATCGTTGTTACAACCAACGTTTTGACGGTTAGTACAACGTTCCACGACAATCGGATTACTGGTACTGAAATAACTATCCCTGTAATTTGATAATGTTCGTGAGTTTCACTTCTAAATTGATATATAAAGTTTCTCACCGTTTCATAAAGTATGATTCACCCAACAGCTCACATAAAATATGATTGGAATTGGAGAACTTTTGGATCGGATTAAGAGACCCCAATTACATTCTGGGAACTAGTATTTTTAATAATAGCTTGTTTACCATGATGTTCATGTTACATTTTGGAAAAAATAAATCAAATTACATACATTTTCAAGGGCTATGTTTTGGATTCGTGTCTCGACACCGGTTTGGACAATCCAAACTAATTAAAATGATGAGTTAGGGATGTGCAATACAACAATAGCCCTGGTGGCCGCACGGATTGAGGCGTCACTCACGTATTAGACTAGACTGACAATAGCAGGGAAATCGGAGTTTGAATCCCAGGTGGGTGTACTCAGGGTGTTTTTTTTTTCAAAATGGTTTACCACTCTCCATTCACACAAATGCGGGTCTACTTCCTCTAAATTCAACATTTGTCATCCCTAGCTCATTAGATTAATTAGAACATATGCGTATAACCTGATCTAATAGAAAAATATTACTACTGCTAATCCTACTTCTATCGAATATTAGATAAAATATAAAATGTAATACATTTAAGGAAATAAATTAAGTTTTATAAATTATGTTAGTTGTCAGAATAGGAATGAAACTAAAGGAAAGAAATGTATTTATTACATATTTACTCTGTTACATGTATGTATGACATTTATGGTGAGGTACCAGCTGACAAGCACATTGTGCTTAGCTGGACCATGTTTAATGATTACAAATATGTACTCCATATACAGTTTAACAACAACAACAACTACTACTACTACGGTCTAGGGGTAAGGTGTCAGACTTCTGTGCTGGCGGCCGGGGTTCAATCCTCGGTCACGGCAAAGATTTATCTGATTACCAAACCCCTCCTTCACCTCTGACAAGACATCTTTTGAATGTGGGGAATGCCAGGCTTCCACCGTGGTTCGGATTCCACGTTAAACTGTAGGTCCTCCATTTCATCTCACAATCACCCTACCATTACACATTAGCGTAAGTGCGTATAACCCGAACGGGTGGTAAGACACGGTGATAATAATAATAATAATAATAATAATAATACTACTAACTACTTACTGCTTACTACTGCTACTACTACTGCTAATCTTATTTAGCAGTCGAAGTTCAGGAGTCAACCTTATCTTAAATAATAATTAATACAAAGCTTTAAAATTATTGAGAATTTAAGCACGTAAGTATAGAATTTAGATAAAAATAGAAAATCGAACAAGTAGAACAATTTTTACTCTTATATATACAATCATTCAAAGCTCAATTGTTTAAGGAAGTCAGACCAGTAAAGTAGAATTTGGAGGAAATGTAAACTATAATCATTTAGGAGGAGTAGTAAATTAATTAAGAACAAATATCTGCAGTACACCCATCCCAGATTTTTAACACCGATCTCCCCGTAATTAGCGAAGCAAACTAGACCATATTGACGTTTATTGCCCACCGAGGAGGATTTTCAATAGTAATAAATATGTTTGAATTTAAATGAATGGAAAATCAAAAGCTTCATGGTGTTATCCGCAAGCAAGCTAATATAGACCGAGCGGCCGTCGCAGTTAGTGATGGTACAGTAGTCCCATGGCTTCTTTGGTGCTGACTCACAGCTCACAGCTGACAGTTGACGGCCTTGAAAAGTTACCAGACCAACTTATGTATCCCTACGCCAAACCATATGATCTGTAAAACATGTGTTTAGCAGCTGGCATTTCTGACAGTCAAAATTTAGGTAAATACCTAAATGTTGACTGTCAGAAGTCAGCTGTGAGCTGTCAGTCAGCACCAAAGAATCATTTTCATTGGTTGCATTTGACTATATATTTATTTGATTAGTAAGAATATTTATAAATATGTATTTACTATGTTAAATTGTTTTGTTAAAGTGTATGTGCCATCATATTACATAGTAAATTTTTGGGAAATTAATAAAACTATTTTTAAAACAAAATGTTTAAGGATTCTACTAACCAAAAATACAATCTATTATAAGTATTGAAAACAATTGTTTAATAAGTGTTGTTTTTAGGCCTATATTAGAATATTAGGATTACTAAATACAATCTTCGTACCGTGGTGCAAACAGATAAGCAGATATGGCCGTTGGGGTAAGAAACTTTGGACCACCCCGATTTAAATAATAAACTAAATGCAAGTGTATTACCCGGATGTGCATCGGTGGGCTCGTAAAATAAATGACAGTCTCGTTTAATCTGACTTTAAGGTAAAGAGGAGGCTGGGGATCCCATCCCAGTTGTAGAGAGGTTGGTTTTCCCTAAATAATTTTCCAATCTCTCTTCAAACAAATGTGTGTACATTTTCTATAAATCCATACATTAATCATTCCTACCCATTAGTGTAAATAATTGCGGATAGCCCGGACAGGTAGAAAAATGAGTTTAAAACAAGCCTTGTAATTAAATTAGGATCTTCCATACCTTTTATCAGTTTCCCTATCCACTCAACTAAACGAATGTACGATAAAATAAACTAATTTAACATTATAAAACCATTTGACGGATTATACAGTTCGGCGATTTGTGATGTTCTTCAATCCAGAAATACCCTTCCTCTCAAACCATATGCCAATTTTCAATAAAAATTTTTAGTGAGCTGTCACTCCAGTGCGGGTAGATATTCATAGCCATGCTTTGCTGAGCGCTTGGATCGATTACCGGAGAGCGCACACCTCCATTATCTGATTGAATACCTCTCTCTTCCTGCACCGTCAAACGTAGACGTATAATAAGTATGATTTACTCTCTCGTCACTACTGAAAGTGGGCCTAGCTATAGTTAGCACGTCCTGAAAAGAACCTTATAGAAAATATTCTGCTGATACATATCACGTAGCTAGCATTGGAAAATAGCTATTATATTTTTCTTTATTCCATTAGGGAAACTTAACGTGCACTTTCTGAACAAAGGGATTATTTCAGCATAATGGTGACCTGGCGGTCTAGGGGTAAGGTGTCAGACTTCTATGCTGGCGTCCGGGGTTCAATCCTCGGTCCCGGCACAGATTTATCTGATTACCAAACCCTTCCTTCACCTCTGACAAGACATCTTGTGAATGTGGGGAATGCCAGGCCTCCACCGTGGTTCGGATCCCACGTTAAACTGTAGGTCCTCCATTTCATCTCACAATCACCCTACCATTACACATTAGCGTAAGTGCGTATAACCCGAACGGGTAGTAAGACGCGGTGCTAATAATAATAATAATAATAATATTAATGTACATACATATACACACATAGTAATCATAATTTACACACACACATGTGTGTGTGCACATTATATATATATACATTTTTAATATTATTTTTATTACTATAATTATTAATATTAAGTTTTCGATCTTACAAAAATAGGTCCAATCCTTTTGTCAGTGATCTTTGGCCGCCAATGCATCATATATATGGACGTACCAGGGTTTTGTTCCTCTAAATGGGGTTCCAAACCCTTCTTCCACTCAATTGCAGGTACATTTCCTCCATACTGCACTTTTATACTCCCTTCCTCACCATCGTGGTCAAATATGGTTAGCCCTTGCGGGTAGATGACGTAGTGCATAAAAACGTGTGTTGGTCATGCAATGTAATTTCAATGTATGTTGAATGCACACATCAACTTAATGTGTACACATATATATATATATATATATTAATTATGTATGTATTAATATGTATATATACATTAAATATGTATGTAAAATTCCTGACCTCTCTGATAGATATCGCGCGATGCTCATTAGTGACAAACAAACTCTTTATTTTATTAATATAGGAGAATAATTCAAATATTTCAATAAAACATACTTATTTAAAATAATATTGAATAATTTAAGGTGTCTTCATGTTAACAATATTTTTCAATATCACATAAATTAAGCTCTAAGCTTCTTGATTCGACTAGGATAATCGGTATAAAACAAATAGATATAACCAATTTTTTTGATTAGAGTAATCTTGTGGACCTTTTATTTAATATTGTTCACCATCCCTTGGTAATTCATAGCTTCCGATCGCTATTAGCTATTGTTTTATTTCAAACCCATTCTCTTTACTTAGAAAAATCGATATACCCCATGTTATTAATTAATAATACTACTTTCACAATTTAACTGGATTATTTTCATAGTAATAATTTTAATCTATATAAAAATATGATAGTCACCGGTCGGTCGTGTGTTTATTCAACTTATAGATGTTAATATGTCAGTAGCTACTGAGAATTTAAAAAGAAATAGTTCAAAGGATAACTAATCTTCGTGTTCCTATAGTTACCATAAATTCCTAATTTGTTTTCTTCTACACTTAACTATCATTGAGGGATATAAAAATCAAATCTTCAAAAATAAGAACAACATAAATTCAATAACAAGAAATTTTGTCAATATTTTTTGAACTATACTATTTAGGAAAAAGAAACTTTAGCCGTAGTAGGATACTGGAAATAAGTAACTTTTATAACACCTGTTTCGGTGGCTCCATGGTCTAAACTATAAGTTGTGTTAGAATAGACTAACGATGACAGGGGGATCGGAGTTTGAATCCCGTTTAGGTGTAGTGAGAGTGGTTTATAAAAAATTGTTTTACGCTATCCATAAACTCAAATGAGGGTACACTTCATCTATATTAAACCTTTCTCATTTCTAGTTCACTAGCATAATTCGTACGTATGTGTACAACCCGAATAGGTAGTAAGACGTGGTGCCAAAAAACACTTATAAATTAAATTTTTCTTTTATAGTCATCAATGATAATGTTTTAATGCATTATTGGTGTCATTATTTCATTGATGATAATATCTATCAAACGTTACAGTTTTAGTTCACATTACTTTATGCATACATATATTAAAATTGTTTAATGACTTTTGTACTGTTGTAATTTTCAAAAAACTTCCTTCCTATTTAAACTAGACTATACAAAGATTATGAATTTATGTGTGAAGTAACCAGGGCGTGGCTAATAGGCCCCAAAACAACACAAAATCTCCATATGAACATCTTCTATGATTCCCAAAATAAGGCCTTTCAAGGTTCTGCTGGAATTGTTAATGATTGATACAGCCCTGTTAATGTAGCTGCAGCCCTGCCTGTGTACCAGCAGTGATACATCACTTACAGGAGGTGCTTGAACTGTCCATCTAAGGCCTTGATGCAAGTATAGATATAACACATCATTGATTGACAAGTTCAAGCACCACAAGAGTGCCAGGGATCTGCTGGTCGCCTTGTTCCGTACGATGGAAGAGCATTACAATGTCAGTAACGGGTGCTGTGTAAGCGATGACCTCGAGTTGACCCTACGCATAATAGTTCGATGAATTTATACCAGGGGAGAGTCCAGGCCTACATGGCCTATATATATATACACTTTCACGGGAAACCACTCATCCAGACAAGCCCGGCCCATCTACTGACATGTGGTGGTGCCCCATCGCGCACGAACCACATCAGGCGTACCAAATCAAATGGGGTATCTTCGAGTAATACACCTAGCTATTGTCACATACAGTTACAATAAGATTGGCCTGTCAAGTATCCAGGTAACTCCAAGTGCCTAGATAAGTTGCCACCAACAACTGTTCCTGTCCAGACGTTAATACTAAATGGTTGCTGATGGTGTAAATGCGTAGTGGTGTGTGGCAGTCCAGTGATGGGTGTTGCGGATTCACGGCAGCCCAGTGATGGGTGTTGTGGAAATTGAAGAAGCCATCCCGTTTGAAGTGCACCTCATCACAGATGCTACCAAGTACCTGTTGCGATCAAACATGTGTAGAAACCATGTACAAAACACTCATGGTAGGAAGTGAATGTCAGCAAGATCTTGCACTCTCTGAATATGATACGGGTGAGGCAGTTGTTCCTGTAAAATTTTCCCAAACACATTTAACGCTACATGCCTTCTGTTGCCGCTATCCGTCGGGTTTAGTCACCGGGCTATTCATCAACATGCGTGAGAGCACGCTCCTCTAAAGCCACACCACGTGTTCTGTGGGGCCAATCAGCGGTGCCCAATACGTCCAGTCTCAGTCGGTAGTCTTTTCTCTGGAACGTCTTCCATTTCGCCAGAGGACGATTCGGAAAGCTTTCCACGTACATATATCTCACTGTCATCACATTAAATCTGGCAAGCACGTATATTAGATGCGTGTCCACCATTTCTCGATTGGAATAAGCCTCTATGATCACAGTGCTTTGTGAAGAAACACACGGGACTGACTTCAGCTAGAAATGTGTCGACAGGGAAATGGGCCTAACAACGCACACTCCACGCTCGTATCTACAACACTCTGTACACAAACATGTGTACTGATTACCAACAGTAGTAACAGTGAGATGGGCCAATAGTTCATGACGATCGAACAGAGGACATACTTGTACTTATGTTATCTTAACTTTATGCGTATTGTTTTGGGATATACTTTCCACATCCCAGTTACTTCCCACAAAAATATTTACACCCACTATAGATAGAGCAATTTGGACGATCTTTAAAGAAACTGGCCTCAAGAGGAAACCTAGTGAAGTTTGTAAATATGTTAAAAAATAATCGTATCTTTTCCACCATTCCTTGAAATTATTGTGAACGTTTCCACTAAACCGTTTGTAATAGCAAATGAGTGTATACTAATTATGCTTTACCAGTCATGTTTTGTTATGTTATTGAAATAATGTTTCCTTTAATCCCTATCATGCTGTCTTTCTCGGTATTAAATATATAAGTTCATCCAGGTGTTTTGGGATGGATGGAATCCCAAAATTAATTTTTTAAGGGTTTATAATATTTAGATTTCATCTTAGCATATATTTTAAACATTAACATGTACAATGGAACTTTACCTGCAGCATTGAAATAATTTATATTTATACTCATACATTAAAAAGAGACTAAAATCAATATTTGTAATCTTCAATCTATTTCTCTACTAAATATTATCTATAGAGTATAAGAAAAAAATAACACATCTACGTATAGATCAAAACTTGAAAAAAATAAACCATATGAAAATCAACATGGTTTTATGTCCACTAAATATAGTTTTACTAGATAGCTTAGTAGAAATTCCAAAATATGCTTCCCTTCAATTCCCTACTATATATAATACTGATTCCATTTATTTTTATCAGACTAAAACTTTTTATATGAATCAAAAAAGCAGACTCTATTCTCTTCTCAACAATAAATGATTTTGACTTATAACCAAAGAAAAATAGATTCAGCAGTTATTAAAACATATTAAAATATTTCATTTGCCTTCAAGTAAGATAAAATCACCTCCAACTCTTTCTTAGCACATTGTGGTATAACTCAAGTGTCAAATTCAGATACATCTCTTTCTTTCTATTTTGTTTATTGACGGCACCGGTAAGAATATTCAACTAATGCTATCAAACTATTAAAAAACACAAATTTACCTGAGGTATTGAAGAAAATTGTGTTTTACAATGGCCAATAGTTGAAAATGGAATGTCTACAATAAGACAAAAATTAGAACCACAGATTTCACTAGATATACTAGCCTTAATTTTTTTTATTTATAAACTTGACAATGACTATATAGAACGTTGCTTTTATATTAATTATCTTAAGCGTTATCTTAGGTAATAGCTTTACTTACTTATCATGCTGATCATATAATTCCTCTCACACTAGCTTTAATAATTATATTGCTTTCTCATTCTCTAAAGTTGACTGTTTATAAGTTTGTACCTTAGCTTTGGTCAGATCCAAGTTCGAATATGCCAGTGTTGCTTAAAGTTCCATTCCCTTAATTGACTCTCTCAAATTAGAAAGTGTTCAACGTGAATATTTTTCTGGGTTAGTTATCTCTTTTATTGTTTTTTCTCTTTACTATACTTTAGTTCAAAAAATTATTAATTTTTGAATATTTTCTATTCAATGTTTTACTATTCATTTGGTAATTCATAAATTCTTCTGTGGCTTTCAGTGCTAGCCTATTATAGCTCTTGGTTATGTGTTAGTTATGCAATAGATAGTACAGCAATTTGCAATTATGGATACAAGTAGTATTTAATTAATGTCAATATACTTATCTAGTTGGGTTCATAAACCATTCTTAGGATACCACATCTAAAGAGTCACATTTTATAACATTTTAAAAGTGTATAGCTCTTGAGGATGCTAAGTAACCACTTGTTTCATTCATATTCTAATAAACAGCATGAATCATATTTGTATTCAAGATATTCTTTCTAATACTAATAAATAGATTAACACGACACACCTCAATACTTTCTAGCTTCTTCACCTAAAAATAGAGGCACGGTTTACAGCAGCAAAGCTATATCAAGCTATGATATCAAAAATTCAGAAGACATTTTTAGTATGTGTTATTTTACGGGTGACCTGGCGGTCTAGGGGTAAGGCCTGTGCTGGCAGCAGGGGTTCAATACTCAGTCCCGGCACAGATTTATCCGATTACCAAACCCTTCCTTCACCTCTGACAAGACATCTTGTGAATGTGGGGAATGCCAGGCCAGCCTCCACCGTGGTTCGGATTCCACGTTAAACTGTAGGTCCTTCATTTCATCTAACAATCACCCTACCATTACACATTAGCGTAAGAGCGTATAACCCGAGCAGGTAGTAAGACGCGGTGCTAATAATAATGTTATTTTACAGTAAAAACTATCTATGGCAATACAAAAACAACGATGGCAATATAAATTAAAGTAAATTCACTATTTGAAACAACATAGTATCCAGCTCATGTTTATACCAACAAAGAAAATATGCAAAAATGTACGTATTCCGTAGATAAAGCAAAATTTGCCTAATGCATAGATAAGGGTCTAAGGTCAGTAATAGAATAGGTGAAATGAATTAACTACATAAAAATAATCAAATAATAGCATCACATTTGAGCAAATTGCATAAAAAAATGAAATTATTATAAAAGCGCACACACAAAAACTGCTTTTAAACATACCATTTAAATGATCATAATAGTGGTGATCAAATGTTACAAAATAATAAAAAATTACATTAAACAATAGTTATTTCTGCCTTTATTACTATGATAAAAACCGTATAATCCCGTTTTACTTTCTTATCCGGACAAAGCTTTCGAATTTGATTTGACGAACAATTTAGTAATGGTAAAACCAATTAGCATTAATAATTAAAATAATTGTTATTCATGCTAGCGTTTATAATCTAAACAAAATAGGTTTGAATCTTTGAATTTAATATTTAATTATAGAAGCAATTTTTTTAAAATTGTTTGGACATAGCTCGATAAACGTGATCATCCATTTATTATTTCATAATAGTATTGAATAGGAGAGTTAATATAAATTTAACATTAAAACGCCATGCTTATGAAATGAAAACTAATTTAAGCCACCCTTGAATTCCACTGCCATAAAACGTATTGATTTGCGTAATGTGCTTAACTATTTGCTAGGTTGGTTTTAATTTCCATTTCAAAACAAATATACGAGACATTTTGTTCGAACGAATAAAATTATGATACAGTAATTACGTTTTCATTTACACACTTTATTCGATCTCGATGGCTTTGGGCCAATTTGCTCGCCTTAGTACAAGATATTTGTGAGTTCAAAACCAACTGGCGTCGATAGATTTTTCTTGAGTGATAAAAATCCGTAGCACAACTTATTTGGAGTGGAAGTAAATCCGTCGGTCCTATGTCGATAGTGGCATGCAAAAAAATAAATAAAACAACCTTGGAAGGTATCTGAGAATACCTTTCCATTGAAAAATTGGTAGGTCATTTCTCTCTCGCTCATAGACATTCTGGTATACTGAAATAACCAGTTGGTTCAAAAAGTGTAAATATATATATTATTTTTAGCTTGTACATTTTAATACAAGAGCTCTTCATCCGTTTAATCTACGGGTTTAACTTAGGATGGAAGTTTAGAGCTAGAGAAACCACATTTGCGTGGAGGAGGGAGGGGGAAACCACTATGATGTATCATTTCTAGGAAACCTTGCTGAGATTTGAACCGCAACCCCCCTCAGTAGACATGTGACCAATGGTTCGGTTGATAATACTCGTACTACCGACTAGAATGATTGGCCTAAAGTCGAGATCAAAATGGTTTGATTCCCACTGAAACTGTCAAATATATTAAGTAAATATACATATATATAAAATATATATACATACACACATATATATATATACACACATACACACACACATATATATACTAGCTTGTATTTCTAACCATTCAATAAATTTCTTGACCTTAACGTAGGGGTTGAATATAGTCACTTGCCTTCGGGGTGGTGGTAGCTGACAGCAATAGTTATAAGATCTACTTTAATGTATTTATTCGCCAAACCATTTGATCTACAAAACAATATATTGAGTAGGTTTCACTTTTAGAAGTCAAAACTTGCCAAACAAACAATTAGTTTAGCAGTCAAATGCCACTACTACTACTACTACCACTACTACTACCACCACTACTACTACTACTACCACTACTACTACTACTACTACTACTACTACTACTTTAGATTATACTTATTGATTTAGGTTAGTATTTAACTTGTAAGTAATGGATCTAAGATAAAAAGTCATGACCCTTAAAATATTGAAATGTTAAATTTTTGGGTTATTTCAATTAAATTTTGTTACAGTTATATGCAGGTAAAGTGCTGTAACGCTCAGATCAATTAATATAAATGTAACACTTTATTATTTGTGTAACCCTCATCCAACCCAGATGTAGTGAGGTAAAGGGCTTACAACGTTTTACTTCCGGAAGTTTCGTGTATAGTCTTAATGGTATGCCACATCCATTGAGGCTTACATATTTTTACCTCCATGCTACTTGTTAAATCAACTGTTTACTGACAGTTACGGGACTTAATAACGTCACTGTTTTACGTTTAAGATATCAGAGTGTTTCTTTGTTAAGAGATCTGAGTGCTCCTAAAGTTGAAGTATTCTGTATTTATTTCATTAAAAAGAATGGTCAAATTATCAATTCAGTCAGTGAACCATGAAAATGTACGAGGTGTGGGTGGCTCAGTAGGTAGTATAAATAATTATATAGTGCAAATATTTCACTCCAGTGGTCCAGTGAATGTGGCAATTTTTCAAAATCAAAGCACTCAGTAAATAGGAAAATAGTATAATTATTATTGTTGATGAAAAAGTGTGCAGTTCTTTTATATGGATATTTTCTAAGTGAATACAATGCTGGGACTAGTAATATTTTGAACACAATTTTAGATTTAAATTAACATAATACACACAACTCTAAAACACAAGAACTCAATGATTTTGCCTATAAACAAATTTTTACAAATAATGAAAATGTATCCTGCAGTACTGGATACGTCATTGTTGAAAATGCTACCGTATCTAATGATTAATAAAGAGAGTATATAAAATCTATCAACTATCGATGAAAATGAAATAGAAGATGATACTGTTGCTGGAAAATGAAAACGAAATAAAAAATGTGTTTAAGGTTTGTATTAAAAAGAAATATAAGCAAAATGGGGAGACTTTCATAAGTAAAACTAATAAAATCATGCCATCTAAAAATTTACATCCATATTAACCTGGCCATGGGAAGTGTCAGAAAAACTGTACAAAAAATGTAGGTGATGAGAAACAACACATTTTTGAATTGTTATACAAATTAAATTTTTAAGGTAAAGAGAGTTTTTTACTATCTTGAATGGAAGAAAATTAAAAGAAAAGCGTATACAGAAATAACAGTGAAAGCAGAAGAAGAGGTCAATCGCTAAACAAATGTAAGGTTTTCCAGCAATTTTTAATAAAATCACATCAGTCAAGAGATTCTACAGTATTCATTTGAAAACTAAACGGAAATACACATCTAAAGTAGGTATGAGGATATGAGGGATAGTAAAGAGACTCAGAATAAAACTTCTCAGGAAAAAGGGGAAGTTGTTTAAACATTTTCTTTATAAAATCCCTTCCAGCTGTGCCCTCACACTTTTAACACTAAGGTGCAAATAAAATTTATTTAACAGCGCAGTTTAAACATTGGGCAATATATACAGATGTAACATTAGCTTATACTGATAATGTCACAATGTTACTACCCACCCTAAATAAGCCTATACAAATATACATCGTGCAATATAAATACTAGCAAAACTAGCTAGTATAATAAAATACTACCACCCCGAATAAACTTATACTAATAGACATCCAGCATTAATAAATATCACAATTTTACTATATCTAATATATGTGCTGTACTCACACATTGTATACTCTTGCCTAGCACAACCTGTTTGCACCAAATAATGTAACAATACAATCTTCGTATTGTACAATTACTACCCCACCCAACCTGATATTACACGTTCAGTCGCTTAAAGCATACTAGCCGCTCCCCAAAATAACCTCGACGCAACCTACAATAGTAAACTTCACTATTGTAGCCCAATGTAATCCCAAAAATCATACATCAAATTAGCGTTCTTAAATATTCATTATCAACTGTCTACTTAATATACTGTTCCTCACGTACCTTCTGATCTTCAAAGCTGGCCTCGGAACGATACTACCAAGTCAAAACCACCAATATAGAAGCGTGGGGCGACAACGACTTGAGAAGTTCGTATTCGACGATCTACCCGGCCCGAGAATAATGTTAACACTGGACGATGTTTTCCAAGAGTCCAGGCGCCAAATCAACAAACCCTGTACTGCCCCCTTTCGGAGGGATAAGGAAACCCTCACCGGACATCGGATGTTTCCTACATCGATCAAAGAGATGGACTATGAAAAATCATAAGCAACATCATTGCGACCAGAAAGACTTGTGAAACTACACCATGATGACGAAATGATCTGTTACTGCGTGTTTGACTAGTATGTGTAAACCCCCTTTTTTTTCTTGTTTTCTAGACTCAATATATAGGGGAATGTAAATTGTATTATATAGAGCATTATGAAAGAACGTTTGGGATAGAGCAGACGATATATCTTGGTCATGGATGAGGGATCGGAGAAAACTTTACGTTTGATATAATTTAATTTATGTTTGTAAAACAGACTTTTTTATTGGGGTCATGGATGAGGGACCAATGGAGTAATTTGTTAAATGTTTGAGTCAACGCCATGGGGAAATCGCGTCTGACATTATATATTTTATTTTATATAGCTAACTTTGTTTTGGGGTCATTTAGATCAAACTTTTAATGCAAATAGTTAAATCATTGAATTAACGTAAATTGAGATATTTCGTTCGATATGTCAATTTAATATGTATAACTAACTTTGTATTAGCGTCTTGTGAGATAGACCTGTTTTCTCTTAATTGGAAATAGCCATAACCCAAGCAGTGTAATGGAGAAGTTACGTATCATATAACTGTCCGGGGTGTTCGAGAACACATATAGATTTTATGGAAATATCTAGAATGTTTTTGTTTGTTATTATCTTACTGTTCTATAACCATTTGGCGTAACATTTCTAGTTTAAAGTAAACTGTTATGTGGCAGCGCAACTTCTTGCGTTTGATTCTCTATTTCATGGATTACATCCATGAATTATCCTTGTGACTAATGTAAACTTTGAATTGAAGTAATTAGAAGGACACGAGATGTCACACAGTATTCTTGTTCAGTAATTCCGTTTCTCTTATTCATGGGCAGCAATCGGCCTATTTATATTTATATCCATTTTTATGTAACAATTTATGAAAGACCTTAAGTCCTGTTTTTGTGAATGTACAGCGTATGATGCAATGTTTTCTTTTATAGTAGTAGCTATTGGAAGTTTTTGAATTAAGGCCAACACTTTTCATTGTTTGTTTTCTGCTTTGATCAAATTAAAGTGTATCTATATATAAAACACAGCTCTTTTATCTGTTGTCATTTATAAATTTACGTTACATCCTTCCTATCCTGTAGTTTTAGGGGCCTTACCTATTGGATCGGCGGAGGGTGTAATAATCATAAAAAGAAGATAACTCCTAACACGCTTGAATGATGCAACAACATAATGTTCCAATAGAGAGTCCACAAATGCTCTGATTGGCCCGGATGAGCTACAGGAGGACCACTCATATTCTTGAACTGAGACTAACCACCTGTTTGGCATACGTGACCGAATGTACTTATTTAGAGTCTGTAGCCACTCACTATTTGTCTGGTGTACGTGTCTTGGGAACAATTCAAGTGGAACTACAAGAAACCAAGAGACTGGTGGATGTGACTTATGAGACGTAGCCTATCGACCAGCTGCTTGGCGCGTGACGTTATACTAGTAATAATAATAATAATAATAATAATAATAATAATAATAATACACATAATAAGGAACCCCCACCTCATTACCCATCAACTAGACCTATATAACGAGGGAACTCAGAAAATATCGTTAACTATTACATGCAACACTAGAAATTAAAATTTTTAATATATATATCTGATTCGATATTTAAATTTAAATTTTGACCCTAAGTTTGCTTGTCTGAATTAACTGTGGGGAATCAGATGATTTGTGAATCATTTAAGAAAAGTTCTTTAATATTATATATTATAATATTAACCATTTGGTGCATTTATTTGGTCTCTTCCAGACTAGTTAAAAAAACCTTGAGAAACGGAAATACACTGTCAAACGTACTGCGCAAGTGCAGACTCAGCCATTATTTTTTTCACCGACACAATTCAGTTTGACTTGTAAGGCCATGTAATTTGTTGTTTTACCTCTTGTTGTGTATAATAAATGAGCATTCTCTTAACTAGGCCTATAATAACAAACACGAGTTTAGTAACTATTCTACTTTCAGATTTATGAAGCCACTCCTCTGATGACG
>CABFVX010009481.1:0-18220 GCA_902151425.1 Timema shepardi
AGTTTATTTATAATCTTAATCAACACCTAGAATCATCAGAGTCGATTTTTATAAAATAGTTTTTTTCTCTTTTCATCCTTTCTTAAACTACTCTTAATTTTAAGTTTAAACAGACACACAGACAGACGTCATTGAAAAGACCACTTTTTAGGGTTTGGGGGTTCATGAGACGTCGACATCCATCAACATATCAGGTTAGATTTTCTTTTGCGGTCGCAATACTTTTACCTTGTGTTCGAAAAGTTAAAATATAGATGTTTACATATAGCTTGAAAGTTGTTGGTTTTATAAAAATATGCTTCTTATAAAATATTTGTATTATAAAGAGACCTACATATTTGTAACGATACAAAATTCATATCTAAAATAGTTTAGGATATATTATAAAAAAAGATAATTTACGCATCAAACCGGCGCCCTTAAAGTCATTTTGCCGAAATATTGAGAGAAGCCATTTTGTTTGGAATATTTATAAATGTTTAGAAATTAAATTTAATCAAAATTGTTAGAGTTGATTTTGAGAAAAATTGACTTTTTCTCTTTTTGCCCTTCAGTAAATTACACTTAATTTTAGGGTTGGATATCCAATTCCAAAAATCCCTCGGGGCAACCCTATGATAACCTTAATTACCAAGTTTTAGCCCGATCGGTAAAATAGTTTAGGCTCTAGTTGGAGGTACAGACAGACAGATAGACAGACAAAAAGTCAAATACAACTTTTTAGGATTCGGGGGGTCATGAAACGTCGAGATTCATCAAAATCTTGAGTTCGATTTTTTTGACAATCACAATACTTTCTCTAACTGTAAGATGGCGAGAAAGTAAAAATAATATGTAATACATAATAAAGCTTTTTCAAACTAAGAAGTCACATAATTAATAAAAATTAGTTCATCACTTTAGGTAAAATTGGTTTCTCTGAAGAAGTGGATCTAGACAATTGAGTTGAACGTCCGGAGAGTTTGTTGTGTTGATCACATGACACCCTGTAACTGCAGAAGTGGGCACCACCTTCACTAACAGACGGCGGCCGCTCGGTCGATATGACTCGATTGTGGACTAATACCAACGAGATTTTTTCATATAAGTGATACATGAATAATGTATTATAGTCATTATTTAATTTATAAGTGTGAGAAATGTGCATGGATTAAAAATTTAATTTCAATATTTAATTACATTATCACTAGGATACAAGCTAGCACGAAAGGGCCTACCAATTTTGCCGGGAAAGGTGTTTTCATATACCTATCAGGGTCCTTTTACTTATTACAATTGACATGGGACAGACAGCTTTACTTCCCCTCCGAAGGAAGTTTTGCAACTGATTTTTAACGCCCAAGAAGTGATGGCTCCTATGAGTAACCAAACGGCCAATAGTGTCATTAAAATGTCATAGTATGTACAAATTTGATTAAGCTGTCGAGATGAGTTAACACAATACGAAATAAATCAATACTATTTTGTAAAACATTATAAGTTGTTCAATATTTTTTTAAATATATCACTGGCCATAGAAGTTTGTAAAAATATATATATTTCTTTGATTCAAATTTGTTTTTTTAAATTTGTTCTTCAGCTGATTTCTAGACAAATATTCTTCCATAGTAAGTTTATTTTGGTGTAGAGCCTATAATATTTTCACGGGATTCTTTTTTTTATGCCCAAATGATGAAATATTATTTTCCTACTGTAAGAAACAACTGAGGAATATTTGCAACCGCAAGGCCTTATAGATTTTATCTGAATCTAGTTATCACGTTATTAATGTATTATTAAGCAAAGTTTTTAACTAAAACAATGGAAAAACATGTATTTCATAAATTAGAGTTTATAATAGTAGTAGCTATAAAACAAGCTATAGTTTTATATAAGGAAATGTATATCAAAAAAATATTTGATTGCAAAAGGAATGGAAGGAAGGAATGTGCTGAGACATTGCCGACATTTAAAATATGGCTCACGCCAAAATCTAGTTTAAATTCACCAATATGGGTAAAAAAATGAGTAAAATGATTACAATTTTATTTAGGAAAAAATCATGAAAATGAGAACCTGACAGCGACGTTTTATGTGAAATGGTGCAGTTCTAAGACAAAATTAAATGGTTTTAAACATAGTGCTAGCCTTCCTCAAACAAATATTCATGTTTATTAAAACTAGAGTCAAAATAGAAAATTCTCAAAATAATTGAAGATTTTTTTGGGGTCGTTTTGAAGCTTCAGATGTTTCATTTCTATAAAAAAAAAAGTTATGTTATTTCTCTTCACGTATGACATTCCTTTAGAAATAGTTTAATGTATATATTTAATCAAAACTGAGGACAGATTTTCTATATAAATCTACGCTTGAAACCCAAAATAAGTAATATCATGATCTCAATTTATACATTTTTTATAAATATTTTAGTTAAATTTTAAGTTTGTAATTTTAAAAACAAATTTGAGGTTAGTTTAGCTGAATCTATCCAATAACACATTCTACCTCTATATTATTATTATTATTATTTAGCACCACGTCTTACTACCCGTTTGAGTTATACGCTTTAAGTACTAATTACGCTAGTGGATTAGGAATTGGGAAGGTTGAATTAGAGGAAGTGAACCCGCATTTGCGTGGAGGGAGAGTGGAAAACCATTTAGAAAAAACCTCCCCCAGTTCACCCGACCGAGATTCGAACCTCGATCTCTCCATCCTCATCAGTCGAGCTCAACACGACTAGCGCGTTAGTCAACTACGCCACCGAGGCGGGTTCCTCTATAGCTATAAAATGAAACATGGTACAAGGTTTGTTTTATATAATATCTTGTAGTGCATTTTGCATATTAACAAATACATTTTTATATAAGATTTATATATATAATTAACCGTGAGGATGTTGGCTGACTGTGACTCTAGTAACCAAGGAATCAATCCTTAATTTAAACATTTACATCCTCTCTCCAAGCAAATTCTGGTGTCAATATTCTTATTTTCCCTTAAAAAAACTTTCATTATTTTTAATTATATTCACCATTAACCTTGCTTTAAACGCACACAAACTCTGATAACGAAATAATCATATCAACTTTGACCACCGTTTTGGTACATAACTAATTATATCACAGGCAAACTCGATTGAAGCAAGACAATAATTAAAAAAAACACGTTAAAGGAGCACGAGATGAACCAATTCGATGTTTGGTAAGAACTAAAAAACCAGAAGGAACACAAGTCTACGTCACCCCTGTTAGCGTAGTTTGCCCTGCAATACAGGGGTGTATAGCAGGTTTATGTAGCTCAAGGCGTTTACTACAAAGAAACTCAGAACAGGCCTTATTTTACTTATCTAAATTGGAAACCACATTTGTTTAGTAAAGCAGTGTAAAGCATAATATTTTAATTTAATTTATTAAATTGACAGAAAAACATTACATATTGTCGTGATATTTGTGATTATAAGTTAAGACACATAATATAATATATACTACTAAATACATTTACTAGATCCAAAATAAATTATTTCAATAAACTACATTTTATTAAATCTATTTTTTTATCAAACTATTAATTAAACACGACATGTGCAAAATTAGCTCATACGACATAAACTACTTTTTTTTAATTATAAATTTAAATAAATTGATTTTTCAAGATTAGTAAATAATTCACACTTGCACAGATGCATTTAAATCACCCAATTTTTAATAAACTAATATAAGCTATATTAATAAAAGTCCGATGGTGTCTGTATATAATGTGTACTATATCTGTCTTGGAGAATTCTTAGTACTTTTCTATGAGATAGAAAGCTCAAATTTGGTGAAATTGCAGGGGAACTACTCTGGAGGTGCGCAGGTTTTTCAAACTTGAAAACGGATAGAAAAAGAAATTTAAAAAATAAAAACTTGAATTATTTAATAATTTTAATTCTTCGACGTGTTATTTGCATTTCAAAAGCCAGGAGAACCTATAATATAAATTCCAATCTCAAAACTAAATAGAATTGCAGATTATAGAACAGTGACCTGTGTTTATGGTTTGGTTGATTTGTATACATGTTAGCTAGCAAAAATATATTACTATGGTCAGTGAAAATTTTACAGGTGACGTTAAAAATATGTATTTAATTTTAACTTAAATTTATATTGCCTGGCTATGTATTTATACAAACCGACTACTCTAATTAAAAGACAGGTGACACTGCAGAGAAACCAATTACATCAATAACCAGCCCCATGGTGTAGTGGTTAATGTACCTGGCTACAAGACTAGAGTTTCCGGGCTCGATTCCCGGCTGGCACCTTGAGTATCTTTCCCTTCAGAGGATTCTAACGGTCACTAGGCTTTGGTTAATTAAGGTTAAGTTAGACCAAGAGACACCACGGCTTCCCAACTTCATAACTATCTTAATCATCTCATTGCGGGTACGACGTGTAGGAAACCTCCTGTGGTGTACCCTGGTCAACGCCCTGTACCACCAGAGTGGCTAAAAGTCAACACATAAGGCGACCGGACCTGGATGACATGTCCCTCGTCGTCAAATGTGCCATACGATAAATAAAACTAATGTTGGATTGTTGGATTGTGTACATGCCGTGTTATTATTATTATTATTAGCACCGCGTCTTACTACCCAGTTAGGTTATACGCTCTTACGCTAATGTGTAATGGTATGATGATTGTGAGATGAAATGAAGGACCTACAGTTTAACGTGGGATCTGAACCACGGTGGAGGCCTGACATTCCACACACACATTCACAAGATGCCTTGTCAGAGGTGAAGGAGGGGTTTGGCAATCAGATAAATCTGTGCCGGAACCGAGGATTAAACCCCGAACCCGCAGCACAGAAGTCAGACACGTTACCCCTAGACTGCCAGATCACTCTATATGACGTGTTAACGCTAAAACTCCACAACTTAAAAAGATATATATTTTTTAATATCGCGTTTTACTGTCCGTTCTGGTTATACGTTTGTGTACTAACTACTCTATTGTGTTAGGGTTGAGGAAGGTTGAATTTTAGAGGACGTGTACCATCATTTACGTGAAGGGAGACTAGAAAACCATTTAGGAAAACCACCTTTAGTACACCCACCACGATTTGAGCCCCGATCTTCCTGTCAACGGTAGTTCAGTCTATTGAGAGAGTGACGCCTAACCTTTCATGCATCTATATATTGAAGGTTTGTTTTTGTTAGGTTGGGTATTGTTGACATCCACCTGTTAAAGACCGGTTTTGAAACTAGTTTTTTATAAAACTTATATTAAAATGACATTTCATTAAGCCAATCACATAAAAATAATTCTAAGTTTTTTGACCACCTTTAATATTGGCATACATGTATATAGTTAACTCTACTCTATACCGCGCGCAGTTCTCCTAGGATGTCGTATCTCATCTCGAACTTAATGGATTATTATCGACGTTTCCGGAGCTGATAATGTTTATTTCGACACTGATCCCGTCTAGGGCGGGGTGAATGAGGGACTATTGCATTATGGGCGTCATCCACTTATTTAATGGATCAACCCTACCCCAGACTTGGGGCCAAATTTAATATTGAGCGAGAGGACGGAAAGGTTAGGTGTGAAAATGTAATTATAAGACGGATCAAGTCACACAACTTCTCATGTGTAGAGTTAGTTTTGTTTTCTTAGCAACACGTCTTACTATCCGTTTGGGTGATATGCCTATATACTAATTAGGCTAATAGGTTAAGGATGAATAAGGTTATATTTGGAGGAAATGTTCCTGTATTTGTGTGAAGGAAGAGCGGAAAAACATTTGGTAAAAACCACCCTCACCACACCAGTCCTGGTTTCGAGCCCCAATCTCCCTGTCATCGGCAATATAGTCTATCACGAGAATGACGTCTTAGACCATATGGCCACATGTGACAAGCTTAACCTAAGGCTCTGTGGTGCGTGGACTGGTTTGCCAGTGACAGGAAGGTTGGGGTTAAAATCGCAATCGGTTGTACCCACTTTCTCTCTGTGCAAACGTGGGTACATCTTCTCTCAATTATATCTTCCTCATCCCTACTCCTTTAGCGTAAAATTTAAGCTAAAATGCATTCAGCCCACATGGGAGGTAAAAGGAGGTCTATCAACTCAACTTGCCGACGGTGGTCCGGGGTCGTTAGCACGTCGGACAACACAGGAGGTAATTAATTCCTCAGCTCTAATTGGCCGTAGTACCGCAACAGACCGTACCGTCCACGTCATCACAGGCTCGTGTGGTACGGGCACATTCAAACCATTTGACAGTCTTCGATCCATCCTCCCACCTCGCTCCGATACTGACCACGTCTTACTACCTCTTCCGGTTATACGCATATATAATGGTTACTCTAATGGCGAAGGGATTAGAAAGGAAGAATTTTAGAGGTAATCTACCCGTATTTGTAGGGAAGGAGAGTGGCAAACCATTTAGGGAAAAAACACCCTCAATATACCCTAATGGGATTCGAATCCCGATATCCCCGTCTTCAGCAAGCCAGTCAAACACGATAGTGACTCCTTTTAAACTATTCGACCACTGAACCGGAGTTTATTTTTACCAAAAATATAAAAAATAGATATTAAAAAACATTTAATGCGGCCTCTTCGGTGTTTTAAATTTTCAATTTGGTCCTTAAGATTAAGCCTTAGACCAAACCAGACGATTACAGACCATCAATGGATTGTCCAATATGTCCACATACTCCCTTCGCCAGAATGTCTAAATCATAATCAGTAGTCTTATTAGACGTTAGTTCGACTTCAAAATATGTCAATATCTTGGTTAAACTCTACATATATTTTATATTTATTTATAGAAAAATGACAAATCACAAATACACAGGGGGGTAGACAGGAGGACCCTTTGGAATTAAATGGCTCCCTTAGGGATGGTTCATATGTTTGTTTGAAAACCTTTATTGGCTAATGGACCTCCCTACCCCGCTCTTAGAAAAATGATCTTTTGTACGCCCTTGCAAATACACAATCTATATTGATAACGATGATATTCTATTTTGAAATACATTTTTTTTTAAATTGTTTAGAGATGAAGTTCCATACCCCCATTATTTGGTTCTCATAACCCCCCAGGTTAAGAATCCCTGCCTTAGGCCATGTGACCACTGAAGCGGGCCTTGATGATCTCCTTCGTGGTTGAAGTCGTAGCCTACAGTGGATCCTGCATTTTGTTGGTTCACAGTATTTATCCATTCCGCTGCCATTGCAATAAAAAAACAAACCAGCTCCTCTCGAGCTATTAATCACGGCATGTTACAGGGAGGAAAGGCGTGGTATCCACCCTCTCACGTTTGTACGAGATTGCGTGTAGTTATTATTAATATTATTATTTTATATTAACGGTAGAGCCCAGTTATTGCAGTCATATCTAGACTGTGATAATTGCAAGATTGGACTGAGAATAAGTTGGCAGCTTAATATTAGAGGTCAAGACAAAAAACCGGCTAACTCACTTTAAAAATATACATTCGCAATTATGAGTTTAACCATAGTAAGATTTTGATAGAAGGAAACTTTTAGAAAATACAAACTTTTTTTGTTGCCAATATTAAATGCTTTTTGTTGTTGTTGATATTGATAGACCCTATCTAAAGTCACAGCTGCAGATCACATGGCTAGACGTTTGAATACGTTAAAGTAAATATAGTAACGTTTCTAACTGTCAGATAAGGTTCTTACCCCGAAATTTGGACCGTATCAGAGCCTCGGAACTCTACATTTTTTGGTGAGCTCCAAAATAGTTCGTATCCCGTTTGAATCATCTACTGAAATATCGTTAATGTTTTGTTTAAGCCTGCGAGAGTGATTTTGTTTTTATCTTCTACGTCTTATTTTAAGACTTTGTTATCTCTTAATTTAAAATAAATAACGTTAAGGACAAAATTAGAATGGGGAATTTCAAATAAATAAACCAGCATTCGCCTGGTGAGACGATGGAAATGCAGACCCCTGAAAAGTCGATTGGGGTACGTGTATTATATTTTCAATCGCGTTTAATGGGATATGGATGATTATTGCGTTAAATGTATGCTTGTATTATATTGTGATAATTATGTGACAAACACAGCAACTAGACCCCATACTGTCCATGAACCAACTATTACCACCACTGGTGGACACATGGGCAATGGCGTCAGTCACGGATAGCCTGATTTGTTAGTGGTGGGGATTTGTATCCCGGTAAAGTGTAAATGAGGTAGATTTTCTCCTAAATAGTTAACCTCCCTCAACATGAATGTGGGTACACTTTATTTGTAATTACCTTCTTCCCTCTAATCCTACTAGCCTAAATATCCGGATAGCTCTGATGAATAGTAAGACGCGGGACACAAAATCTAACTCTTACTAAAAAAAAAGAACAAAAACACTTTTAAATGTACGAGATATAACTTATTTTGGCCTTCCCTGGGGTTCAAATCAGAATTTGATTCATAAGGGAATATCGTGAACCCTCTCAGATATTTTACCTAAATAAGATACTTGTTTGGTTATTTACTCTGAGTGCACCGCTCCACTGTAACTACCACACTGACAAACAAGGCCGTAGCCAAAGGGGGGAGGGTTTGGGGGGTTCAAACACCCCGTAAAATTTTATGGTTCAAAAAATATCAAAATTAAGGTACAGATTCAAATTAGGGGGCTGTGTTAACATAAAAAGCACTTCGGAGAGCTTCTAGAGGTGTTTAATATTTAGGAATTTTCCAAGCCTTCGGCAGGTAGGGGGTTATTTTACCATGAAAGAAAAACCACTTCAGAGAGCTTCTATAACTGTTTGTTTCTCATTTAGAATTTTTTCTAGCTTCCAACAATTGGGGGATGTGCCCACCAACCCCTCCCCCTGAAATTATTGGCTGGCTACGACCTTGCTGACAAACATTATTTCTGCTAGAAAATTATATTAAAAAGAACAATAGCTAAATGTTATATAGTTATTAGATTTATTTTATTATAGTAATTGGTCGTCACGTGATCTACAGTTGTAGCTTCTGATAGTTTCAATACCTACACCCATTAGTACTTCTGTGACCACAAGAACTCGTTCCCTACATGTTCTTATCGTTACTACAGTCCTACTAGTACTTCTGTGACCACAAGAACTCGTTCCCTACATGTTCTTATCGTTACTACAGTCTTACTAGTAGTTCTAACCATGATCCCACTATAAGTAGACTACTATAGACTCATACCTGACTTTTCAATCAAATTTATGTTTAATTTATTTTATTTGGAGTGATGTGCGCTACCTTTGAGATATTGGGGTCTTGTGTGTCTACCGACTATACTAATAATTTCAATGGTAGGGACTTCGAAAGATTTTCATAAATGGGAGCACAAGCGTGGTAGTATGGCTCTATCTCAAGAACATTTTAAGCCCTAGCTGGCTATTAAATTTGAAGAGGATTCATTCTATATGTGTGGTACTTTCTGTTAAGCCTTTATTTTCCATAGTGTGTGCCATAGTATTAAGGTGACGGTGGAAGTAAAGGCGATTTAAGGGAGATACGTTTGCAATTTTTGTATATAAAAACTATTTTTTGGTCAAAATTAAATTCAATAACTCTCCAGTAGAAACATAGCGTTTGATTTTCTACACATGGTCATATCAAGAGTTGGTGAATATATTTTGTTAAGGGTGTCCTAGAATCTAATGAATCTAATTTATCTTCAATTAAAATGTTTATTATATAATGCCGCTATGCTCACGACAGATATTTAAGAGCTGTTAATATCAACATGTGAAGAAAATTAAACTCTATGTTTGTACTGGAGTAATATTTTATTTTGGCGAGAAAAGAAAGATTTTCTATAAAAACTGCAAACACACTTATCTTTCCCTCTATCACAATTTAAGAACAGAGTAGAAAGAGCGGTTTAGGAAAACTGTACTTTTTAAAAAAAAAAATGTTTGTTGTTCAATTTTACGAGTGAGGGCGTGCCAGCCAGCAAAAGAGCGGTGGTGTCGTTGTTTGCGATGTGTGGCACATGAACACCATCATTCGTACACATTAGAGGAAGTATGAAGTGTGAGTGACAAGGCGTCATGTGGCTGGTGTCGGTCGGTGCGAATCACCGCGCGGAAGTCTCGGGTCTCCCAGTGACGTCACACGAGCCCTGCGCCACGCCAATTGGGAAAGTTGGTTTTGTTCCCCAGGCTGGGCGGAGTCCCAGGAGACACACATAGGATGGACAACGGAACGTAATTTACAACCGTTATTGCTGTCAAGATTGGCTCGGTTGGAGGTGGCGAATACCGTATGAGTGTTAGAAACTTCTTCCTTCTCAGGAGGTCCCAGGTTCGGGTGAATAATGTGAGTGCGTGTTGGTTCGATTTCAGCTGATCAGGTGACCACGTGAGAATATGTCTTCCTTTATCAAGATATTCAAGGTACGAACAGATAACTTCTCAGCAATATTTATTATTATTATTATTATTATTACTATTATTATTATCACCGCGTCTTACTACCCGTTCGGGTTATACGCACTTACGCTAATGTGTAAATGGTAGGGTGATTGTGAGATGAAATGGAGAACCTACAGTTTAACGTGGGATCCGAACTATGGTGGAGGCCTGGTATTCCACACATTCACAAGTTGTGATTAATACATGTCTTGTCAGAGGTGAAGGAAGGGTTTGGCGATCAGATAAATCTGTGCCAGAACCAAGTATTGAACCCCGGAACCCCAGCACAGAGGTCTGACATCTTACCCTTAGACCACCAGGTCACTCCATATTTATTAAAAATAATGTTTGGTTTAATATAAATTCGCTGGAATGCCAATATTGGTATCCACATCAGTGAGTGAGTGGGCTAAGGTGCTAAACACACACCATGCCTGGTCGCAATTAGAGGGGGTGATCGGGGTCCGGATATAGGTCGGTTGCATTGAGGGTGGTTTTTTTCTATGGTCTCAAGGTGGGATGGAAGGGGACGCGAGAAAAGGTCAGGGTTTTTACAATTTTTATGGCAAAACTTTTTTTGCTAAAATATATCAAATACTGCTTAAGTACAAACATAGAATTTAATTTTCTTCACATGATTATATCAACAGTAATTGTATAATACATGCCATGATCATAGTGGAATTAGATGAGAGAATTTTTAAATGAAGAAAAATAGTTGTCATTAAATTCCAGAATACTCTTGACATATATTCAAGAAATTTTGAGGTCATTATGTGAAGAAAGTTAAATTCTATGTTTGTACTGGAGCAATATTTTATTAATGTTGGTCAAAGAAATGTCTTGCCATAAAAACTGTAAAAATACTGGTTTTTTCTCGCATCCCTTTCATCCCACGTTAAGGTGGGGATGTATTATTATTAGCACCGCGTCTTACTACCCGTTCGGGTTATACGCACTTACGCTAATGTGTAATGGTAGGGTGATTGTGAGAATGGTAGGGTGATTGTGAGATGAAATGAAGGACCTACAGTTTAACGTGGAATCCGAACCACGGCGGGGACCTGGCATTCCTCACATTTACAATATGTCTTGTCAGAGGTTAAGGAAGGGTTTGGTATTGGGGATGTAAACAATGCGAGTTAAAGGCTTTGAAGATTTTATTACAACACTTTTTTTTTGTCTAAATAAATAAACAAATGAAATATTGCTCCAGTAAAAACATAGAATTTAATTTTCTTCAGATAGTGATATCAAAAATTCTTGAAGAGCTGTCAATCATCACGAGCATAGCAGCATTATATGAGAAAATATTTAAATGAAGAGAAAGAGATATTAATAAATTCTAGGACACTCTTGACAGATGTTCAAGAACTTTTGATATCAACATGTGAGGAAAATTAAACTACGTTTCTACTGGAGATTCAAATATTAACTTCAGTAAATTAACTGTGAATAAGGTACTCAAAGATTATTTGATTCCCCTTCCAGTCGGCTAGGCCGGCGACTTTGTTTCGTCATCTTGTTGACCGCCCAAAAGAAAATGAGACAAATTTACTGTCGGTTCCTAAATATTTAAATATTACTGACAAAATGTCCTTATCATGGGGGAGGAGGGAGGGGGGAGATGGGGCAGGTGGTTGATCCTCATATGAAACAGTTCGTTATCATTGCTAAGATGGATATCATATTCAATCATTTCGAGCTTGGATTCCCGTATTACCTTCCATTTTATGTTTCAAATCGGACTAAGTATGTCGAGCTAGGAGATTATTAATTACCTTCATAACAATTTATTCAGGATAAAAAGGTCACAATCCTCCCTATAACTCAAATTGCTATATAATAATTCACAGGTTTTCCCCTTAGACGACAAAATATAATCCCCTCAAATCCTAGTTCTCATGGCCGACCATAAATTCACCACCCATTCCTATTGAAAAATATAACGAGTTGGAAAAAAATGTTGGAAGAATATAATGTTTTTACCTTGACAAGTCGTATTTACTCAGAGACTCTTAGTCGGTAGCTCGTCTGTCTACTGAGATAAGGGTGCCGGGTTCGATTCCTGTCATGGCAAAAAATTGTATTATTGATTAAATGTGCATTTCCCCCTTTTAAAGTGATAAATTAACGACTGATGGCTGTATGTTGTATTTGTTTCAGATATAAGTTAGTAGTCTTGTGATGATATAATCAGTCGGCTCAGAAAGGGAACGTTAAATACCTTAAATCAATTGGGGGTTGGATATGTATTCAAAAAGAGGGCTCCTTGTCCAAAATATTCTAAATTGTTTCCGATAGACTTGTTTGTCTAATTTTAATTCTCTTACTAGTCTTAGTCAGCCGATAAATGGCCTAAGAGCCACTCAGCCACACTTCTGAGAAGCGTTTCCGCCCTTTAGGCCGGGCCACTTAGAAAGAAGTAAGTACTAGATAATAGATAAAACCAAAGTGAGAAATATACACAGAAAACCATCACCCCGTCCCCCTAGCACACCCGAACAAGATTCTAATTTAGACGCTCAAGCACAGTGCGATTCGGACGCCTCAAACGGCTCGTCGTGGGTGTATCGAGATGTAAATCTCTCAGAAGGTGCAGCCGGTCCTCCACGTATAAATGAATACTGACATGTGTAAGAGTTATCTCCCACGTTACAGGTTCCAAGGTGTGGTTTACATGCAATTGATTTTATATCAGACAAGTGTTTGTACGCACGTTAAGTGCAAATAACAGCCTAGACAGGTTTAGACTTTGTACAACAAAGTTCACAGACTGTTCTGTAGATCAACAATCCGACCTCCCAGAGAGTTTTACCATGTACTCTCTGTTATAATAACATATGGGATATGTGATATCAGTGGCAACGTATGCGTCAAAAACATCAGTCGTAGAGAGGAGGAGGGGGTGTTTATTGGTGAGGGCATCCTTATATCATACCGGTAGATTTAACAATCCAATTTTTATAGGAAGAGCATTTTAGACAATTCAAACATATTTGTTTACGGCTAACATTGAAAAAATGTTACTATATTGGTACTGTTAATTGGAAAAGTATTGATATTGATAATATCTATCAAACGTAATAGCTTAAGATCACACAACTTGACCTATGAACACGTGACAAGTATATTTGATAAGTTTTATAGATGAAAATTGGACAATAGCTCAGCACTAACGTGTTTGATGCTGACTAAAGTGGTTCAAAACCTGGGAGAGTGCATTAAGGGTGTTTTTCCCCCTTAAGGAGATTTTCTACTCTTATTTCAAGAAATTTTCAATGCATCTTAACTTAATTATACTCTTTATTTGATAAACATTGTGTTAAAAGTTAAAATTAAAAGTATATTTTACCCTATTTCAAACAGTATAGTAGTAGGTTAATATGTACCTCACATGTAGGATTAAAAATGATTTTTTAAAACGGCCTTATTTAACCTGACCTTGAAATTTGAAAAGTAAAAAAAAAAGTTTAATCATCTAATTTGTTTCTACAGTCCCAAATTTCATAGGAAGAATCATATCTAACAGCTGAAAAATTGACTAGATCTGCTTTCACATGTTCATACGTCATATTATGTAATTAGCATCTACCACTTTTGATAGATATGTCTAGTACTTATAAAATAGCAGACATAAAAAGGTAACATGTTATCAATGCTGACTGCAAACAAATTATTTGTATTTTTTTAAATGTCTTTTTACCGAAATCATATTAAAGCTAGGCTTGCAAAATTAAAGACAATAAGCCGCTTTGGTGGATGCATGGTCTAAGGTGCTTCTGTCACAGTAGACTGGATTGGTCGAGAGGTCAAAGTTCAAATCCCTGTAGGGTGTACTGATATAATGAGAGTGTTTTTTACAAAATGGTTTTCCACTCTCCCTCCACCAATAGGGTGGTCGAGTGTTAAAGAAACTCTAGTGCCTATTCTATTTAAAAAAATCCTCAGTCAATGTTTTCGAGTTGTTTGGTACTCACATCTTTTGAATTCAGGATTCTTATCTTCTTGATGAATGGGACGCATATTTGCGAATTATCTTGCCTCGCCTTGTCACGAAGCCTCTATTTTGTTTTGACCTCTGAATTGACTTATTTTCAGTATTCATTTTTTTGCACAAGGTCTTGGAGGAATATTTTTGACTCACACAAAACGTGTTGTTACCGAAAAGGATTTATAGCAATATTAAGTTATTTTACCATATATTGTGTATAGACAAAGTAAGTGATGAGATTTGATTCTATTAAAATATAATATAAAGGCAAAGTAATTACACAATAGCCTAAAAACATAAGCTTATTACATTCGAAAGAAAATCCCAATGCCCAAACTGGTTTTTATAAGGTTAGATTGAAATAAAAATATATTAATGGCTGAATATCTAATTATACGCAATAAAAGTATTCGCCTCCAATGCTATCGACTTAAATTGAGCTAGTTTTTTTTTGTGCAAAATTTTATTCTGAAAAAATCTGCTAACAGATTACGCGAATAAAGAAGGTAAGTTTATTTATAATATATTTTTAATACAAAATTGATATTGTGTGCTATCATGAGCTAATATATAACTGATCAAAATAATTAGATGAGTGCTGTAGTTTTTCTTTAAATTATTTAACACCTTATTTGCGTGTTTTAAAGTAAACCCTTTCTACTATTAATTGAAACAATTAAATCAAGAATGTGAGCGTTGTGATTGTGTTTAGTTCACACCTTAAGGGGGCCGTCTCGGTAAGCGAGAAATTGCCGTGCAGACGTTCAGTTTTAACGCTATATTTAATTCTATGACACGTTATTTCAAAATATGGTTCATACCAAACCGAAGTCAAAATATTCAATCAAGGTTCTTTTTACTTAATAATTTATATTTTGAGTTTTATTAATTAAAAAAAGTGTGAAAATGTGATACTAACTCATTTCTAACTTATTTTTAAGCAAATTTGAAGAGCTATGAGACTAGACTATGAAAAAGGCTCTAGATTTAGCCTTCCTCTAAAAAATTACAGTAATTTTTTGATAGGCTTACAACAGAACATTTTAAAATGTTTAACAACTAACAGCGAGTTTTCCTCTTCACCTTGAGATAATAAGTTTCTTAGTTTTTACTTCCCCTCTTTCTTGTTGACATGACAAAGGGTGGTTGTAGGTGAAGGTTTAAAGGAAGTGTAATATTGGTTACAAAAGAGAAGTAATTCCAGATAACGATACAGACTATTGTATGTGGCCTGACAGAGATTGATACTTTGTTGTGTACCTATGAAATTTACTCACTTTAGTTTGGTGAATGGGGGAAGGAGGGTCGGGGGTAAGAGTGATAAATCACACATGGAAAACCATCCCAAGTGCAGCTGACCAAGGTTCGAACCTCCCCGTCACCTGCAGTCCAGTCTATCCCGAGTCTGATGTCTTAAACCACGTCACCACAGGTGCGAGTGTTTGCGTTTACTGAAACAGTGGATATATTAGACAATTCCGCAGCGTCCCCTGGATTCCAACACATCACATCCGGAAGCGTATATAACCGTCATCTTCTATTTATAAAAAGAGTTTATGAAATTGTTAATTTCCGGATTTGATGCCAGTCTAATTTTTGCGATTCCGGTATGTTCTAAAACGGTCGCAATCAATCTCGCGCAGCCACAACACTCGTTGGCAAGTTGCCATTCATGTGAGTTATCAACAGTCATGTGTCTACCCCCGGTTGTCACGTCACAATCGTCGAGCGGTTCCTCCGAGTATGGTCATCTTGCAGGCATACATCCGCCACAAGGTGTACAGACTAGGCAAGGTTGAGTCGTCCGCCACAAGGTGTACAGACTAGGCAAGGTTGAGTCGTCCGCCACAGGGTGTACAGAATAGGCAAGGTTGAGTCGTCCACCTCAAGGTGTACAGACTAGGCAAGGTTGAGTCGTCCACCTCAAGATGTACAAACTAGGCAAGGTTGAGTCGTCCGCCACAAGGTGTACAGACTAGGAAAGGTTGAGTCGTCCGCCACAGGGTGTACAGAATAGACAAGGTTGAGTCGTCTGCCACAAGGTGTACAGACTAGGCAAGGTTGAGTCGTCCGCCACAGGGTGTACAGAATAGGCAAGGTTGAGTCGTCCGCCACAGGGTGTACAGAATAGGCAAGGTTGAGTCGTCCGCCTCAAGATGTACAGTCTAGGCAAGGTTGAGTAATCCGCTCCAAGATGTACAGTTTAGGCAAGGTTGAGTAATCCACTCCAAGATGTACAGTTTAGGCAAGTTAAGTAATCCGCTCCGAGAAGTACAGTCTAGTCAAGGTTGCGTAATCCACCCCAAGATGTACAGTCTAGGCAAGGTTGAGTAATCCTCTCCAAGATGTACAGTCTAGGCAAGGTTGAGTCATTCACTCCAAGATGTACAGACTAGGCAAGGTTGAGTCGTGTGACATATGATATATGACCCTTCAGATGCTCATGCAACGAACATATTATGTACCAACTACAAAAAACCTCATACTGTATTTAGAAAATATTGGTGGTATTTGTTTGATATTTTATGAAGCTAGTCGCTCCCACATCATGGAATTAACTTTGCAATCTGCACTTCACTCCCTCAAAGAAGGTGAGTTTATTTCACCCATAGACCCGTCCGTAACTGAGATTGTGTAGAAACGTACGCATTGGGACAAAAACGACAACAGGTACAAATTACGCTGTGTTGTGCCGAAGAAGGTAGAATTTAGAGGAAAATTACTTGAATTTGCGTGAAAGGATGGAGAGTAAGTCGTTAAGGATAAAACATCCTCAGTACACCCGGCTTGGATTTGAGCTCCAACCTCCCATCACCAGAAAATCGGACTATACAAGCCTTGGCATTTAGTCCGCTTGTCTACTGATGCAAGTAGTAAGAGAAGCTATTGCAGGATTTTGTTTGAAATAAACTTTTATAATATACAAATATATTTTTGTGGTTATCTTATTGGTTTAGATATTATCTATCAAAAGTGACAATTGAAGATTGCATGACTTCACACATGAATGCATCTAAATAGATCTAGTAACTTTTCTAGTTGTCAGATAAGGAGGTTCTTCCTCATTCATTACCTCGAAAAAAATATATTCTTCATCTCATTACTTAATTTTACTACCTAAACGTTATTCATGATAGATTCATTACTTCCTACTTTGTTTATTAACATGATTAATTTACAACCTCGAAAATGCCTGTGTTATTTAGCTTATTGATGAGATTTCACTGAGTTTAACTATGAAAAATAGTGTATTATAGTTCAAAGTTGTACAGTAGCCCCATGGCTTCTTTGGTGCTGACTGACAGCTCACAGCTGACTTCTGGCGGTTTTGAAAAGTTACCAGACCAAATTATGTATCCCTACGCCGAACCATACGATCTGCAAAAAACATGTGTTTAGCAGCTGTCACTTCTGACAGTCAAAATTTAGTTAAATATACCTACCTGTACCTAAATGTTGACTGTCAGAAGTCAGCTGTGAGCTGTCAGTCACCACCAAAGAAGCCATGGGGCTACTGTATGTGGTTTTAACTAAACTGTGTATTAATACTGTATAATCTGCCACTGTTCTTTATTAATTGTAATCGTTAGTGAACTACTGTAATTTGGAGTCAGTTTTCATGGAGGTTCTCTGTTGAAGTTCCTGTGGAATTAAATAAGTATATATATATATATATAAACCATGGCCAAACGCGAATCGTGTGATGTATCCACAGCTCCGCGCTATTCCCTCGCGAGTTCCGACGTCTTTCTCACGGCCAAATGATAATCCTATTCACCCAACTAGGAACACCACGTGTGTTGCAGCGGGCCGTCTAC
>CABFVX010009482.1:0-10698 GCA_902151425.1 Timema shepardi
ACCAGACCAAATTATGTATCCCTACGCTGAACCATATGATCTGCAAAAACATGTGTTTAGCAGCTGTCACTTCTGATGGTCAAAATTTAGGTATATACTTAAATGTTGACTGTTAGAAGTCAGCTGTGAGCTGTCAGTCATCACCAAAAAAGCCAGGAGGCTACTTACTGTAGCATCCCTTCATATTATTCCGAGTTTGATGAAGGTTTTATTTTTAAACTTCTTCGACACCTTGGCTCAGTCAGTAGCATATATATAAAACGTATGGCATTACTGACCGGGAGGAACATAAAATCCAGTTCGGCTGCCTATAAATATATTTAGACTGTTCACTACTCTGGTGACACAAAATGTTACCCAGAATACACCCATGGAAGGCCGCAATAAGATGAGTGTAATCACATGGCCTAAATCGGAAGGCGTGTTTGTGTAGTATTGTATGTCATGAGCTGAAAATGACAAAAGGAGCGTTGCAGGCTATTTTGATTATTCTACAAGCAAATAGACTAGAAGAGCTGACCACAAAAGTGTTGTAAGTATTCCTTAGTGAGAAACCAGGCCAGGGGGAGCCCGGATAAAAGGTAGGGTAACCAGCTATCATGGATGATTAATCAACACCGGAGTCTAGGGGTCCCTATACCCAATGCGGGACTACGCCGATTAGGACGCCAGTTCATCAGTACTTATCTTGAGGGCTGCCACTCGAGCCCAGCGTACTAGGGTTGTGAACCGTGTAGAGATCACTTAGTATATTCCATTCACCGTAGGCATTGACTTCTAAAAGACCTTTTTCCCTACCATAAATCTACTATATAGTAGGATATTGGTAGGAAAAAAGACCTTTCAGAGAGTAGTTCCTACCGTGAATGGAATATAGTCAGACAAGCTATGGGGAAATCCTAGCAACACCTCGTTTTGTCCCAATCTTCCGAGTATTCTCTAAGTTCTTTCATTCTAATATATATGCCAACATTTTATTTGTAATAGACATATTAGTACTAATAAAACTATTTAAAACCCAAATTTAACTTCAATCCCGAACCCACACAAATATACTCCATCCCCTCCCCCGTATCCTCGGCCATAGCACATCCTGACAGATTCTAAGGCCCCCGTTAACAAGGAAAGAAGATCGTGTGATATTGAATATGAGGTGTGAGCCAGGAGAGTCCTAAACCTAGTTTAAGTCTAATTTACCAACCCCTGAGGGCCCCCTTAAGAGAAAAATATCTATGGTACCAGCCGAGATTCGAACCCGGAACTTCTAGGTTCGTAGCCAGATGAACTGACCACCTTCACCATGGGACTTGATATTTTCCTCGTTGAACAATCGAGTCTAGGTTTAGGCTTACAGACGAAAATTTTATGATCCGTGAAATTTAGAGATTTCCTCTCACACTCATGAGTAATCATCGTTCGTGGGACTGAGTGGTGTTTCTGTTATAAAACTAGGTATGTTTGTAAGTCATTATCTGAAATAATTACATGATTCAGATTCACAATATTTCTTAGATTGAGGAATTTATCAGACGCTAAATTTTTGAAATAAACAGATTATAACACAACATGAATTATAGACGAGCACAACTTAAGACTTTGTTTAATATTAGGCCTACATACGGCCCTATCGACTAGATCAGAGCTAGCAAAACTTTATGATGTCAAATATGAAATATGTCTCTAATTTATTGAAGAAATATTTTTGGTACCCAGAGGCATTTTGAATAGAAAAATTGAATATTGGAGATCTCATCATGATTATATTATAACTAATATAATATAAATAATACATTAATAAGTCCATGTGATGCTTCTAAAGTTTTGAATCCTAATCTCTATAAAATATTTTATAGTGAAAGTGTTTCTTATTTAAATACAATATTTTATTATTAAATGTTATCAAATTCAATTCGAGTAAAAAAAAAAGCATGGCATGGGCTCACAATCGAGTGATACCGACCGAGCGGCTGCGATTGACATTCATGGAAAGAGGGTGTCATGTGATCAGCCCAACGAACACTCCCCTCCGGACGTTAGTCTCAGTTTTATAGACCGGATCAACTACCTATTTATTCAAGTAGCTCCCCATATATCCGGACGAGGCGGAATTTAGTCCCGTTCCAGAGCAAATACTTTACAGAAAAATTATATAAACACAGGGGATCAAACCTGGGACGTTGGGTCGGTAGATACAAACCTTGACAATAGAGGCTACACCATAGAGGCGGTTATTTAAAACCAATAATTAGGATAAATTATATAGGTTTTTAATTGAGTCAAATAAACATGTTCAATAAATCTTCATTAACTAATAAATCAATTACAAAATATTTTGCGAAATTCGCAAGTTTCTATGGTCTTTAAATTATTCGAAAGTTTGACTTTTAGACTCTAGCTACGAATTAAATTCTATCAAATATTGAATCAATTTATATTTAAAATTTTGAATCAAATTATAATTTTAACAGATATTAAAATTAGAAATTTTAGATATGATAGCTTACGAATCTTAACAAGATTTAGATTTGTCCACGTCACAGGAAAATCTAGATTAGATGAGCCTGGAATTTAGTCCACGTGCTCACTGATTAAAATCAAAGTGATATAAAAATACGTCTTGCATACTAGCTTGATAAAAAAAATCACGCGCCTAATAGTACTGAACATCAGAAGCAAATATGTGAATTCGGGTGTATTCGGATATTAAGGAGATTTACAAAAATGTTAAACATTGGAACTCTTTTCACTAAAAAAATTTGAAAATAAAATATGTTTTATTTAGCGAATAGTGGCTTTATTTATGATTATAATTAAATTAATTATTTTATATAGGCCTATGTTTTGATTACAATCCGAACGCGCACTAAGACGTGGGTATTTTTTCATGTGTAGGTCTATAAAAAATTTCTTAAAATCTTTAATTCTAATGCGTGAAACATTGACAACAACATATTCAAAAGCTTTTTCGGTATTTGCAGTAGTTTTTAGGAGTGTAAATAATCTTAGAAGACCAAAGGTTTGAGGACCTCTACTAATTAGACTATGTGGCCAGCGTTTCGGAGAATTTGCCAAAATTATGATTTTTGATCACAATAATATTCACGATATCTTTGCTTTACAGAGAAACAACGGAACAACATAAATATTTAGTTTTAGGTAGGTTACATAACCTGTTCAATGAGCTGAACAAATACAAAATCTAAATGATACCCATCCCCAACCAACTCAAATGAGCTACCACTTTAACCCCACGCAAATTTGAATACATTTTCTCTAAAACCCAACCTTATCCAATCCTATCCTATTGGCGTAATTAATTAAGACTATGCAGCCTAAACCGCAAAAAAAAGATAAGTGGTTGAACCAATAATAATATGCGGTGAATTGAAAAAGGACTCCTGGACACGGGAATCAAATTTGGGACCTTTGGCTTAATATAATAATTATCTTAACACTGAGCTTTCCAGGAGTCGTGCCGTGCCCAGGGTAATTTTTCACTCATATTTTAAGGCAGAGTCTTTGATGGACATGCGGAAATCGTCAGCTGCATATAAGGGATCAACTAAGATCACATTGACTTCGGTGGTAACGTGGTATAGCGCGCTACTCTCGTGTTTGACTAGATTGCTGAAGACGGGGAGATCATGTCTCAATCCCGGTCGGGTGCACTGAGGGAGGTTTTTACTAAATGGTTTTCCACTCTCCCTCCACGCAAATGCGGGTGCATTACCACTAAATTAAACCTTCCTAATACCTAGACCATCATTGCAATTAGTACATATGCGTACAGCCAGAACAGATAGTAAGAAGCGGTGCTAAAAAAACTAAGATCACGAACTATCGAATACCGCAACCATCTTCGACCCTGGAGGGCTTATGCTGCCAATAGTACAATGACAACTGTACGAATGCGCATATCAAGGTGGAAAATATAATAACTTGACTATTTAATCCATCTTGATATGCGCATTCGTACAGTTGTCATTGTACTATTGGCAGCATAAAGCCCTTCATAGTCGAAGGTGGCTGCATTATCTGATAGCTCGTGATCTTAATTGAGCACACATAATGTAGCTGACAATTTCCCCAGGTCCATCACACACTCTTCCTTAAAATATGAGTGAATAATGGCCCTGGTATGAGACAACTTATGGATAGCTCAGTGGCTAGAGCATTGGCGTACTGAGCCAAAGGTGTTTGTGTGTACATTTTCAATTGATAAAAAGTGATAATTAGATGCGGTTATAACCTCAATAAGCAAACATTAATAGCTTGCCTATTTATTCCATCATCAACCAATAATAAGCTAAAAAGGAATATGTTGAGTTAATGAGTTTACCCAATACTAATCTTGATAAACTTAAGATTAATATTAATTTAGGCCTAATTAACGTAAATGAAATATTTATGTCTCTTTTAAAAAAAATGTTCTCTCAATTTACTACCCATCCACATATTTACAATGATAGTGTATAAATAGGAAATAATATGTAATTCAAAGGAAACTTATCCACATTTGCGTGGGGGAGAGCTATTTTTTTTAGGAAAAAACAAACAATTCAGCAAACATGACTGACACCTTGGTTTAGCGTGCCCACTGGTGTGGGCTATATGTGATTTAGGACCGTGTATCAAGTCAATATATGGAGGTCAATAAATCCAAAACTAGGCCATAGTTACTTGTTATTCGTATACTGGAAGATCTGTTGACTACCGATATTCATTTATAAATATTAAGGGCCGTCTATAACTTATAGTCGATATTCGGACTTCTCATTCAACCTGATATGCTTTTTTTTTTAATACCACGTCTTATTAACTCTAATGTTTTATGCATATGCACTAATTAATCTAATTAGTTAGGCATGAAGAAAGTTGAATTTTAAGGAAGTGTACTCGCATTTGCATAGAGGGAGAGTGGAAAATAATTCTGAAAAAAAAATCACAGTACCCCCAAACAGCACTTGAACCCCAATATTCTTGTCATCAACAGTCTAGTCTAACACAAGAGTGACACCTTAGCCCATGTAGCTACCGAAGAAGGTGTGGTTGACATTAGTGACTTTCAGCCAATATCTGCAATAAAGAACGTGCTACTAACTGTCACCTGTTTCATACCGTAGATATACTTTATTTGACCCCACACTGCTCTTGTGTCGCTGTTCTACCATGTCAGTGGAGTCAGCATTTAATAAGCTGGATGTGTACGCAGCAGATGTCCATTTCTTACCAAACACTTTCCGTCGTAGTTTACGACTGTGTAACGGCTGTCCATTGGACAAGTGATTGCGTTGGGCCCCGATAGAGACGCGACCGCACTCCTCCCGACCTTGCCTGGCATTCCTTCTCCATCCTCGTAGGTGGCATGCCTTCCTCATCCCACAGCTCAAAAAGCTACTGTACCTAATTTCATGTATTCATATGCCAATCCACGTGTTAATAATCTGCCATTTTATACTTTTTTATCACAATTAAATATAAATTTTGTATAGCGTCTAAATAGCTGCTTTTTTGGCGACATGGCTCTAGTTGTATTGTATCAGTAGTTAGCGACTTACATGTGCACCGTATCTGGTCCATACACAAGGGTTAAGGTAGAATTTCGAGTAAAAGTACCCACATTTGCGTGGAGGGAGAGCTGTAAATTATGTAGGGAAAACATTCCTAGAAAAAACAGATGGGATCTGGGACTCAACTTCCCGTAACCTTAAATTATTATTATTATACTTATTATTAGCACCGCGTCTTACTACCCGTTCAGATTGTATGCACTTACGCAAATGTGTAATGGTAGTGTGATTGTGAGATGTAATGGAGGACCTACAGCTTAACGTGGGATCCAAACCACAGTGGAGGCCTGGCATTCCCCACATTCACAAGTTGTGATTAATACACGTCTTGTCAGAGGTGAAGGAAGGATTTGGCAATCAGATAAATCTGTGCTGGGACAGAGGATTTAACCTCGGAACCCCAGCACAGAAGTCTTACACCATACCCCTAGACCACCAGGTCACCTTCCGTGACCTTAAAATCACTATTTGGGCCTGATGCCTTTGTCCACACGTAGACCCAAAACAGTGCGCTTCTATTAATTTGTTAAATAAGCTACACCTGTATCAGGCGAGGCTAACTTAGCACCTTACTGGCATAGCTGGAATCTATGAGATTTGGCAACAGTTAACCGTGAGAGAGTGAAGATAAAGCTTTTCTCCATATGATACATTTTTCAGCAGTGATATTGAGTATATCCATCCGGGCTTTCTACAGTAAAAGTGTGATAAAAATAGATTTTTAAGGCCTCTTCATGATACGGGTGGTGAGTGATGAATGTTAGAGCGGTGCCGCTCAAGTTTTTGTTTGCACTGTTTAGTACGGAGAAAGACGTTTCCCGCCTATAATGGACGAGAGCAGCAGGGCGACACCGCTCGCCGCAGGTTGAAGGCTGGTGAAGTGCAAGTGTCATCTGGTCAAGTGAACATTTTTACTGATGAAGTGCCAATTTAATCAAAAACCATAATTACAAAATTCCAATCTTCACATAAATTGACGGACATTGAAATTGAAGTCTTGATTTTGGAGGTACAGTCGAGGCCATGCTTGTGGAATGATTGCCAAGACGATTTTAAGAACACTGTCGTAACTAGGAATCTGTGGACTAAGATTAGATCATCACTAAACTTTACTCTATGTTGGCAACTGGACGAGAATACCGTTTTGAAATGTGGGAAATTACCGCTTTACTGCTCTACTGCTCAACCACTCTACCGCTCTACCGCTCCACCACTTTACCACTCTACTACTCTACCACTCTACCACTATACCACTCTACCATTCTACCGCTCTACCACTATACCACTATACCACTCTACCATTCTACCGCTCTACCACTCTACCATTCTACCGCTCTACCGCTCTACCACTATACCACTATACCACTCTACCATTCTACCACTCTACCACTCTACCACTATACCACTCTACCACTCTACCACTCTACCACTATACCACTCTACCTACCACTCTACCACTCTACCACTCTACCACTCTACCACTCTACCACTCTGCCACTCTACCTACTACTCTACCACTCTGCCGCTCTACCGCTTTGC
This sequence comes from Timema shepardi, assembly GCA_902151425.1. NCBI lineage: Eukaryota > Metazoa > Arthropoda > Insecta > Phasmatodea > Timematidae > Timema > Timema shepardi. The sequence continues at coordinate 7,110 of CABFVX010009482.1, forward strand.
CACTCTACCACTCTACCGCTCTACCGCTTCACCACTTTACCACTCTACCACTCTAGCACTCTATAGCTCTACCGCTCCACCATGTACTATTAATTATGAACGGACCTAAGTTATATCGACCTTTACGCTACTGATAATGGTGAGTGGCGAAGCCTAGGGGACAAACTTTAAATTAGTAGTTCCACAACATGGCGACCTAAATGGGATTTAGGGAACAAGTTTTAATAATCTTTTAAAACTATTATTTCAATATGTGTTAAGTAATTAAATTTCTTTGTACCTTTTTTAGATATGTAATTTTACTTTAATGTTTCTTTTATATCATTTATTTTAAAAATGTTAAGTCAGCAAATATTATATAATTGGTCCTTTTTATCTTAAAAAGTCTCTGATTGGCCTATTCGTTAATCACGATTTCCTGTTAAGGAAAATTACGACTTTACCTCGGCCATTCTCTCTTTGGATTCTATTAAGGTGAGACGTAATTTTTTATTTCTCTTATTTTATTAATTTTATTCTAGAACCTTTTCTAAATTAACATGTAGTTTTTTTTCTTTTTATTTCTTTCTTGTTTTTAAAGTTATAGGTTAAAGTTTCCGCGTAGCTATGTTGTTTAAGTAATTACCTTTTAGATTTCAATTTATTATGCATATTTTTGTGATTTTCTAATGTAACTTAGAAAATGTCCACCACGTGGCCTGATTCTTTTTATATTATGGTTTTGTATCAATCGGCATCCTATAAATCACGCTGTCTAAAAATTTAATAGAACAAGGGATTAAATATAATGTTTGAAGACTATTATCTATGTATTAATTAATTTTATTTTTGGTTTTCTCTGTTCTACAGGAGATATCTTTTTTATACCTTAAACAAATCGGTAATGTAGTAAATATAAATGTTCTCTTTTATTTTAAATTAATCTTTTATTATGTTTTATTATCTTTTTATCATCTTAATCTTTTATTATGTTTTATTATCTTTTATTCGTTTAATAAATAATACAGTCCTTTTGTAATTGGGTTATGATTTAAAATTAAGCACGTGGGAAACCACGTGTTTTGAATAACTATCTTAACCTCCTTTTGTATTGATTAATTAACTATTTACTATGCTAACTAACTATTGATGCTCTCTTTCAGTCTTGGCAGCAGATATACCTTTTTTAATTAAACTTAATATGTGTTACTGGTCACCTCTCAATGAGGCGATCAGTACAACCACTCTACCATTCTACCGCTCTACCATTCTACCGCTCTACCACTATACCACTCTACCGCTTTGCCACCCTACCACTTTGCCACTCTATCACTCTACCGCTTTGCCACTCTGCCACTCTACCTACCACTCTACCACTCTACCACTCTACCACTCTGCCGCTCTACCACTCTACCACTATTCCACTCTACCACTCTGCCGCTCTACCCCTCTACCGCTCTGCCCCTCTACCCCTCTACCCCTCTACCGCTCTGCCGCTCTACCTCTCTACCACTCTACCGCTCTACGACTCTACCACTCTACCACTCTACCACTCTACCACTCCTCCGCTCTACCACTTTACCACTATTCCACTCTACCACTCTGCCGCTCTACCCCTCTACCGCTCTGCCCCTCTACCTCTCTACCCCTCTACCACTCTGCCGCTCTACCTCTCTACCACTCTACCGCTCTGCCGCTCTACCTCTCTACCACTCTACCGCTCTACCACTCTACCATTCTACCACTCTACCATTCTACCACTCTACCACTCTACCACTCTACCACTCTACCATTCTACCGCTCTGCCGCTCTACCTCTCTACCACTCTACCACTCTACCGCTCTACCACTCTACCATTCTACCGCTCTACCACTCTACCACTCTGCCACTCTACCTACCACTCTACCACTCTACAACTCTACCGCTCTACCACTCTACCCCTATACCTCTCTACCACTCTACCATTCTACCGCTCTACCGCTCTGCCGCTCTACCACTCTACCACTCTGCCGCTATACTGCTCTACCGCTCTACGACTCTACCACTCTACCACTCTACCACTCTACCACTCTGCCGCTCTACCACTTTACCACTATTCCACTCTACCACTCTGCCGCTCTACCACTCTACCACTCTGCCACTATTCCACTCTACCACTCTACCGCTCTACCACTCTACCACTCTACCACTCTACCGCTCTACCGCTCTACCGCTCTACCGTTCTACCGTTCTACCATTCTACCGCTCTACCACTCTAACCGCTTTGCCACTCTACCGCTCTACCACTCTACCGCTCTACCGCTCTACCGCTCTACCGTTCTACCATTCTACCGTTCTACCGCTCTACCATTCTACCACTCTACCATTCTACCTCTCTACCACTCTACCGCTCTGCCGCTCTACCTCTCTACCACTCTACCGCTCTACCGTTCTACCATTCTACCGTTCTACCATTCTACCGCTCTACCACTCTAACCGCTTTGCCACTCTACCGCTCTACCTCTCTACCGCTCTACCGTTCTACCATTCTACCGCTCTACCACTCTAACCGCTTTGCCACTCTTTTACTCCGCCACTCTACCACTCTACCACTCTGCCGCTATACTGCTCTACCGCTCTACCACTTTACAACTCTATCACTATACCGTTCTACCACTCAACCACTCTACCACTCTACCACTCTACCATTCTACCACTCTACCACTCTACCAATTGCTGCCTGTATTTTATCCGGAGCCTAATATATCCAGCCGAAATTCTATTCCCAGCATCCCCATCACAGGAAAACCAGATGAGAGAGACTCACGTTTACTCTGCGTGGCCACCGATGATGCTAGTGATTTTTAATGTTTGCTACTAGTTTTTCTATAATTAAATCCAGCCCTACCTCTCTCTCCATGTTTAACAAGGTTATTTCATTCTTGCTCAAAATTAATATTTTATTTGCAAGCCTTACAGAAGGGAAGAATGAAGATAGAGATGAATTTGTAAGGGCTAAGCGTCACCCAATCACAGCACAGGAAATTGGCAGCACTGCATCACAATTGTCTGTCACTCGATTAACGTCAACGATGATGGAGGGGAAAAATTGGTAAAAGTAAAATAAAATGACAAAGATATTGTGTATTTTTTTTTTGTCTGCTAGTACCTGTCAAAATGTTACAGTTGAATAACTTGAAATAGTAACAAAAATATTGGAGGATGGGGTTTGTCATATTATAAGTTGAATGATGGACCAGTAAAGGTAATGCATCTCTAAGTATTACGGAGAGCTCCAAAAGCGTAATGTTTCCGTTTTCTATATCTATTGCAAAAACACAAAACAAAAATAGATCCACCGTTCTTTTTTCTTCTTTTAGGCACTTAGAAACTGAGCTTAATATAATTGTTACTTGGAGAATATAACAATATCCCTTACTTTAAAAATGGGAATAAAATATCACAATTTATTCATTACGATTTTTATAAACACTAATAAAATAAATAGTACGGAGCTCCGCACGAACTTTATCACTCTATTGTTTAAAAATGGAGATATTTACTCAAAACTCGTAATATATGTGAAACGAAATAATACAAACTAGCAAACCCAAGCATAATTGCACTATAT